>LR749727.1:1895709-1955282 GCA_902729485.2 Mus minutoides
AGTAATTTTTCTTTTGTTCTGTTTTGAAACAGGATGATCACAATATATTATAAAATTTAAAAAGTGGCAAGGCTCTAAAAAGAAACTAGAGATAGCATACACTAGCAGCCTGACAGCACACCTAGAAGCTCTAGAACTAAAGGAAGCAAATTCACCCAAGAGGATTAGACAGCAGGAAATAATCAAACTCAGAGCCAAAATCAACCAAGTGGAAAGAAAAAGAACTATTCAAAGAATCAACCAAACCAGAAGCTGGTTCTTTGAGAAAATCAACAAGATAGATAAACCCTTAGCCAGACAAACTAGAGGGCACAGGGACAGTATCCTAATTAACAAAATCAGAAATGAAAAAGGAGACATAGGGCTGGTGAGATGGCTCAGCGGGTAAGAGCACCTGACTGCTCTTCCGAAGGTGATGAGTTCAAATCCCAGCAACCACATGGTGGCTTACAACCACCGGTAATGAGATCTGACGCCCTCCTCTGGTGCTTCTGAAGTCAGCTACAGCGTACTTATGAAGAATAATAAGAAACGACAAGCGGGGACAGCCAGAGCTAGCAGTGACGACCCGAGCGAGCGGGGCCAATCGGAGCGAGCGGGGTCGAGTGGAGTGAGTGGGGCTGGCTGGAGCGAGTGGCGGGGTCGAGTGGAGCGAGTGGGGTTGACTGGAACAAGGAAAAAAAAAAGAAAAGAAAAAGGAGACATAACAACAGAACCTGAGGAAATCCAAAACATCACTGATAATCGGATATTACACAGAATCTTAGAATGCCCAAGATACAATTTGCAAAACACAAGAAAATCAAGAAGGAAGACCAGCATATGGATACTTCATTCCTCCTTAGAATAGGGAACAAAATGCCCATGGAAGGAGTTACAGAGACAAAGTTTGGAGCTAAGATGAAAGGATGGACTATGCAGAGACTATCCCACCCGGGGATCCATCCCATAATCAGTCACCAAACCCAGACACTATTGCATAGGACAGCAAGAGTTTGCTGAAGGGACCCTGATATAACTGTCTCCTATGAGGCTATGCCAGTGACTGGCAAATACAGAAGTGGATGCTCACAGTCATCTATAGGATGGAACACAGGGCCTCCAATGGAGAAGCTAGAGAAAGTACCCAAGGAGCTGAAAGGGTCTGCAACCCTATAAGAGGAACAACAATATGAATTAACCAGTACCCCTAGAGCTCGTGTCTGTAGCTGCATATGTAGCAGAAGATGGCCTAATCAGCCATCATTAGGAAGAGAGGCCCCTTGGTCTAGCAAACTTTATATGCCCCAATACAGGAGAACGCCAGGGTCAAGAAGTGGGAGTGAGTGTGTAGGGGAGCAGGACGGGGAAAGGGTATAGGGAACTTTCGGGATAGATAGCATTTGAAATGTAAATAAAGAAAATATCTAATAAAAAAAGAAAAAAAAAAGAATAAACATCAATTTCTTTTTTTTTTTTTTTTTTTTTTTTTGGTTTTTCGAGACATGGTTTCTCTGTGTAGCCCTGGCTGTCCTGGAACTCACTTTGTAGACCAGGCTGGCCTCGAACTCAGAAATCCGCCTGCCTCTGCCTCCCGAGTGCTGGGATTAAAGGCGTGCGCCACCATGCCCGGCTAAACATCAATTTCTAATGCATATGAAAGATTACAAAATAATACAAAAGATATTTCTATTAACATGGGGCGATTATGGTTTGTTTTTTCCCATAGGTTCTTGCAAGATTTACTACTATTACATGTTATTTTTACAATGAATTTTATTTTTACTTTTTTTTTGAGATGGGCATCTTAAGTAGCCCAGGATGGCCTTAAGCTCCTCATCCCCCTGCCTTCACCTCTCAAGTGTTAGGATTATATATGATCCATCAAGCCTAGCATTTGTTTTTTTTTTAGAATTTTTTTAAAGATTTATTTATTTTATGCATATGAGTACACCATAGCTGTCTTCAGACACACCAAAAGAGGGTATCAGATCCCATTACAGATGGTTGTGAGTTACTGTGTGGTTGCTGGGGACTGAACTCAGGACCTCTGGAAAAACAGCCAGTGCTCTTAATTACTGAGACATCTTTCCAGCCCAATTTTTTCCCTATATTTATGAAAAATAGTAAGGAGATGGAGAGATGGCTCAGTAGTTATGAGTACTGGCTGCTCTTCCAGAGGTCCCAGGTTTAATTCCTAGCACCTCATGGCAGCTTACAACTGCCTGCAGCTCCAGTTCCCAGGGATCTGCTATCTATTTATTTATTTAGAGATAGGGTTTCTTTGTGTAGCCCTGGCTGTCTGGAACTCAACTCTGACCAGACTGATTAAACTCACAACCATCCATTTGTCTCTTCCCCTAGAGTGCTAGGACTACAGGTGTGTACCACCACAGCCGGCATACTCTCTCTTTCTTTCTTTTTCCCTCTCCCTCTCCTCTCCCTCTCCCCTCCCTCTTCTCTCCCTCTCCCCTCCCTCTCCCCTCCCTCTCCCCTCTCTCTCTCTCTCTTTCTCTCTCTCTCTCTCTCTCTCTCTCTCTCTCTCTCTCTCTCTCTCTCTCTTTGGTCTTTTGAGACAGGGTTTCTCTTTGTAGCCCTGGCTGACCGGGAACTCACTCTGTAAACCAGGCTGACCTTGAACTCAGGAGTCCACCTGCCTCTGCCTCCCGAGTGCTGGGATTAAAGGCATGTGTCACTATACCCTGCACTCTTCTCATTTTTAATACAAGGTTTAAATTTACTTCAGGAAAATGGTTCCTTTTACTTAAAAAGTAGTTTAAGCAGGTTATTAAAACATGTTCCAATAACTTTGTCTCTTAATAAAAACAAGCCAGGCATGGTGGTGCAGACCTATAATCTAGTTTTACAAAGCTGGGACAGAATTGATGAATTTGAGGCCAGCTTGGGATACACATGTAGTTTGCTTGCTTGTTTGTTTAAAAATGTATTTATTTTTATGTCATGAGCATTGATGTTTTTGCCTGCAAGTATGAGGGTGTCAGATCTCCTGAAAGTGGAGTTAGAGACAGTTGTGAACTGCCATGTGGCCAGCCTGAACATACATAAATAGCCAGATGTCTTTTAAAAAAATGGGGTCTTCAGTGTGTTTGGAGACAGCTCAGTAGGAGAGTAAGAATGCTTGCCTTACATGCACAAGAACATGGTTTCAGGAGGGTTGTGGTAGCACACACATTTAATTCTAGTACTTAGGAGACAAGCCTAGGCAGATCTCTGTTGAGTTCAAGGCTAGTCTGGTGTACAGTGAGTTCAGGCCACTGTGAGACCCTGACTCAAAAAAAAGGAGGAGGGGGAGGAAGGAGGAAGAGGAGGAAGGTAAAGAGGAAGAGAAAGAAGAGGAGGAAAGTAAAGAGGAAGAGGAGGAGGAAGAGGAGAAGGAAAAGGAAAAGGAGGAGAGTAAGAAAAGACCCTGGGTTCATTCCCAGTATCACAAAACATAAAAAGCCACAAGTAAATAATAAAAACAAAAATTCTATTATCATTTGCTATTTGGTACCAACTAATTTATTTCAGTGAGGTATAGACAATATTAGAGGGCTATAAAATACAACACAACCTATAATGAATGTACCATCTCAACTGGGATTTTAATTGTTAGTTAATATTGAACTTGAGACTACAACAAGTATGTCAGGAAATTATTCAATTCCTAGTTTTATTACCAGTTCTGCAAATGTTCTATTCATAATAACTGTGATCTGTAATAGGTATCTCTTAGTGACATCGCAGCTAAACATCTTGTAGCAAAGCTGCCTTTACTCTTGTGCCCCTGTGCCACTAGTTTATGCCAACTTGACACAAGCCAGAGTCTTCTGAGAGAAGGGAGCCTCAGCTGAGAAAATATCTCCATGAGATAGGGCTGTAGGAAAGTCTGTAGGGGCATTTTTCTTAAATTATTGACTGACAGGGAAGGCCCAGCACATTGTGGGTAGTGGTCTCTGGGTAGGTAGTCCCAGATTCTATAAGAAAGCAGGCCAAGCAAGCCACTAAGCAGTAGTTCCCATGGCCTCTGCATTAGCTCCTGCCTTTGGGTCCCACCCTCTTTGGGTTCCTATCCTGATTTCCTTCAGTGATGGACTTCAGATGTGCAGGTGTAGGCCCAGCAACCCCCCCCCCATCTTGTTTTTGGTCATAGTGTTTTGTTTTGTTTTTCAAAGTTTTTCATTTATTTATTTATTTATTTATTCATTTATTTACTTTATATTTCTTTTTTTTCAAATTTTTATTAGATATTTTCTTAATTTAAATTTCAAATGCTATCCTGAAAGTTCCCTCTCCCCTCCCCCCGCCCTGCTCTCCTGCCCACCCACTTCTACTTCTTGGCCCTGGTGTTCCCCTGTATTGGGGCATATAAAGATTGCTAGACCAAGGGGCTTCTCTTCCCAATGATGGCCTACTAGGCCATCTTCTGCTACATATGCAGTTAGAGACACAAGCTCTGGGGGTTCTGGTTAGTTCATATTGTTGTTCCTCTTATAGGGTTGCAGACCCCTTCAGCTCCTGGGGTTCTATCTCTAGCTTCTCCATTGTGGGCCCTGTGTTCCATCATATAGATGACTATGAGCATCCACTTCTGTATTTGCCAGGCACTGGCATAGCCTCATAGGAGACAGCTATATCAGGGTCCCTTCAGCAAACTCTTGCTGTCCTATGCAATAGGTCATTGTGTTTTATCACAGCAATAGTAATGCTAACTAGGACATCCCAAACTTCCTGGTATAAAAGTTTGCTCCAGTCCCTGCTTAGAGCCCCATGCAGCACACAGAGCCTTCACACTTACCTCAAGTTTAGCATCAAGTTCTGCATCGGACGCAACCACATGCTCGTCTTCCTTCTTTCCTGTTGCTTTGATAAAGACTTGTTTAGTTCTCCAGTATTTCTTCTGCATTCTGCTCACTACTGACTGGCTATCTTCTGGTCTGAGTTGCTCAAAGGAATCCATGGAGTAACTAAAACAGACTAAAATTAGGCTTCTTTTAAAAGCTTACCCAGAGATTAAAAATATAATGTATTTAAAAACATAATAAATATCTAACTAGTATGTATTTTATTGACAAACCAAAATGATATTAAATACAAGCATAATGCTTGTTTTATATGATCTAGGTTTATTTTATAGTTACAACTAGACAAAGATAAGAGATTAATATTACTACATTTTGGTTATGAAGCAAAGTTGATATAATTGTTAAGATTTTATAATTATGGCTAGAAGTAATTCTATTTGATCAATAGTTACTAATAAACATATCTTAGCTTATTAATCCCTAATTTTTTTTACTTTGCAGTATACTGAAAAATGAAGAAATTTATACACACACATTTCCTATAACTATCACATCTTTACAAAGCTGTTCTGTACCTATTGTTATATGTGAAGATTTGGATACATGCACTTTTTTTTTCTTTTTTCCAGACAGGGTTTCTCTGTGTAGCCCTGGCTGTCCTGGAACTCACTCTGTAGACCAGGCTGGCCTCGAACTCAGAAATCCGCCTGCCTCTGCCTCCCAAGTGCTGGGATTAAAGGCGTGTGCCACCATGCCCGGCTACATGCACTTCTTTAAATAGTAAAGAAATACTTTAATATCCAACAAAACAATAAAAATGAGCCCGGCGGCGGCGGTGGTTCATGCTTTTAATCCTAGCACTTCGGAGGCAGAGGCAGACAGATCTCTGAGCTGGTCTACAGAGCAAGTTCCAGGACAGCCAGGACTACACAGTGAAACCCTGTCTTGAAAAACAAACAAACAAAGGTAAAATAAAATAAATAAATAAATAAATCAAACATGAAGGAGAGCTGCTATGGAAGAGACAGCACTGTAGGCCATCATTATAAAGCAGACATCTCAGTGACTGCTTTAACACAGTTGACGTAGTTACATATAAGGAAATGACGCATGCAAAGCATTTTGCAAAGATGCTAAGAAAGAAACAATAATAATTGTTTGATACTAGAGCTCAACCTAGTCATGTGAACTAGGGGAACAGAACAGAGAAGTAGGTGAGTCAGTCATTGTATTTTTCCTTGCTGGAAAAACAAACAAACGAACAAGCAAACATTCTCCCAAAACCCCAGGTTCATTTCCCTTTTATTCTGAAGCACTAATTAAGTTAAAGTTAATTTCTAAATTTTCAGGGCCAAACAAGAGCAAGAAAACCCAGCAAGATACACAAGCCAGAGAGCAGTGGAGAGTAAGGCGACCTGGCCTAAGCAGCACCAATGCTAGATATGACTGTGTTATTTAAAGGGACACACAGACTTCTTTTTAAACACAAAGCATCCTGAGCCATAAAAAAGCCTAGCACTCGGTGTCAGAGTGTTGTCTGCACGTATGAGGCCCTGGGTTCAATCCCCGTTAATGTAAAAATCAAACTCAATTAAAAGATAAAGTCCTGAAAAGCTAAAAGTCACATATGATGTGACATTCACCAAAAAAAAAAAAAAAGACACAAAGGAATAAAAATAAGGAGATGCCACAGCAGATCTTAAAAATATATACCAAGATTTAACATGTGGTACATAGACAATAATCTATAGAAAATATTGAAACAAGTCAGAGACTCCAGCTGCAAAGTTCAAGTAGATTAAAACCCAGCTAGATGGGTCAGGAGAGATGGCTCAGCAGTTAAGGGCACTGGCTGCTCTTCCAGAGGATCTGGGCTCAGTTCCCAGCACCCACCTGGCAGCTCATAACCATCTGTAACTCCAGTTTCAGAAAACTCACCAGGGGTGCACGTGATACACATAAAAACATGCAGATACACTTGGTGCACATAATTACATGCAGGCAAAACATCTACACATAAAATAAATTAATTTTAAAAATTGACTAGCTAGCCAGTGTGGTATAATTCCAATACTTGGGAGACTGAGGCAGGAAGATCTCATGGTCAAGGCAGCCCTGGGATACAAAGTGAGACTCTGTTTAAATAATTAAACAAGTGAATAAAACTGTCTGAAATGGCCTAAGAGCAAATTGAAGACAACAGACATAAAATCAAAGTGACCCACAAACAGGATGAGATTTCAGAAAAGAGGCACAAGGAGCATGGAAGAAAACAGCCAAGACACTCAAGAAACACGACAGCCCTCACACTTGTATCAGTCATGACGTATAAAGGCAGTGAGGTGGATAAACCTAGGTAAGATAATACAAATAAAATTATAATAGGTACATCATAGACAAACTGGTTAAATCCAAAGACAGGAAAAATAGCAAAGAAAACACTATGAAAACGGGAAAAAAAAGTATTATTATGATGATTTTTTAAAGAGATATCACTCTGTAGCTCAGGCTGATCTGGAACTCACTAACTTACTATGTAGATCAAGTTGACTTTGAACTCATGGTGATGCTCCTGTCTCAACATCTTGAGTGTTGAGATAACAGACAGGAACCACCAGTCCAGATAAGAAAATTGATATTGGAAAACAATGAAACTTGGCAATGGTGGAACACACCTTTAATTTCAGCACGCAGGAGGCAGAGACAGGAGGATCTCTGTGAGCTCAAGGCCTCTACAGAGTTCCAGGACAGCAAGGGCAACAGAGAGAAACCCTGTCCTGGGGGGCTAGGGGAAAAAGAAAATAAAAGCACAATGAAACAAAAATACAGATAAGAGGTGCGTTCTCAATAAAATAGTAAAGTTAAGTAAAATAGAAAGCCTGGTGGTGCTGGTGCACACCTTTAATCCAGGCACTTGTGACTCAGAGGCAAGCAAATCTCTAGAGGCCAGCCTGGTCTACAGAACAAGTTCCAGAACAGCCAGAGATACATAGAGAAACCCTGTCTCAGAAGGGGAAAAAAAAGCTATACTTAAAGATAGTGAAAAGCAAACCAACCAACCAAACAAACAAACAAATAAACCAAACCATATTAACCCATAATTCTACATTTATGAAGCTAACTGTTAAAAATAAGCCACTGTGGGAGTACACACCTGAAATAAAGAGGTTGAGGCAGGAATATTATAAGTTCTAAGCTATCCCAGGCTACACAGAGACAAAATAAGAAAATGAAGACAATTTTAAGACATAAAGCTCAGAATGAATGATTAAGGTACTTTCAGAAATGCTAACTAACATCTGGCTAGGCTACTTGTTGTACAGTGTGTTGTACAGTGCTGCACACACATGCACTGTTCCTGGTACACATGGATGTCAGAGGAACACTTGTAGGAGCTGGTCGGTCTTCCTCTTCTGTTGGGCTTGGGGTGGTGCCCTTACCTGCTGAGCCACCTTGCTGGTCCCAGATGATTCCTAATTTCTTTAGAGAATAGCCATTTTCCCTTGCCCACGGGAAAACTCAGCTAGTCTTTTGGCTAGCTATTGGGTGTGTACAGGAGAGTGACTAATTATCTATTATTGTTAGCCCATAGATCTCCTGGGAAAACAGAATACCTTATTTATAGCAGCTTGCTTTATGAATATTCTACTGTTTCTCTATTTTGCTTTCAGTCAAAAAATTTTTTATTGTCATGTTGTCTTCCAGGAATACTAAAATCCCTCATGTCCCCAGGGCATTTGCTGCCTTGAGCACATACGTGTTGTTTGTTTTGTTTTGATTATATGCTTGCCTCAGTATCATCCCAGTGACTAGGAAGGAAGATGGGAGGCAAATTATTAATCCTGTCATTTTTTAAGTACAAAGTTTATTATTTATGTTCTGGGCAGTTAGTAGTGGGTTGGCCTAATGCTGCTTGTATTCTAAGGCTAATTTGGGGCCCTAAGACTAGTTGCTCTAGAGACAGAGAGTCCAAATGTACATGCTGAGTATCCTCACGTTATTTCTTTTTTGTTTTGTTTTGTTTTTTTGTTTTTTGTTTTGTTTTGTTTTGTTTTTTCTTCTCCTCACGTTATTTCTGATTGGTAAATAAAGATGCCGACAGCCAATAGCTGGGCAGAAGAGACATGGGTGGGGTTTAGGTTTCGCGAGCTTTGGGTTGGTGGAAAAAGGTACGGGAGGAGGGAGAAGCCAACACAGGTTAGGAGTGAAGAGAATGTGGCCCTGGGGGCTGGTCAGTTGGAGTTAAGAGCAGGCCAGATGAAACATAATAAGTAATAACTTGGGGTTATCAATAGGTAAGTAGATTCTAACAGCATAGAAGGTAGGCAGTGCCTAGCTTTCGTACTGTTTAAGGCTTATTGTAAATATAAAGGTTGTGTGTGCTTTTTTATCTGGGAACTAAATGGTCTAAGGTGGTGTAGAAACCCTGGGTCAGGATTAAGTGTTTATACAACAAGACCTCTCCACGCCCTTCTGGAATTCATTTGGTAGATGTAGGAGCCCTTCTCATGCATACCCCAGGCCTTATCTCATCTGCTTTGCCTGTCTTTGATTCCTTGTCACATGACCTCTTCACATGATTGTCTATGACAGAACCCACATCAATGCTGGTAATAGTGGCTTCACCTGTAACCCCAGACCTGAGAGTGGGTAGAGCAGGCTAATCACAGTGGTTTACTGGCAAGCTAGCCTAGACAGTGGCAAGCTTCATATTCATCAAGACACCTATCCTTAGAAAGGCAGAAAGTGGTAGAGGAAGGTGCTCAAATGAGACCTCTGGCCTCCATATATGGATATACAGGCAGGTAAACACATGTGAATCAATCAATCAATCTCTCTCTCTCTGAAACACACACACACACACACAGCAGAAGACAATAGGCAATTCACAAAAGAACTTTAAATGTTCAATGAATTCACAGAAGTATATCCCACCAATAGCTAAGAAATACAAATAACCAGGCAGAGAGGGGGTGGAATTCTAGGCCAGCTGAAGATATATAGTTCAGTCCTAGAGGGAGGGAGGGAGGGAAGGAGGGAGGGAGAAAAATGTCAAAAGTATTGAATCTTCCAGGAAAAAACAATAGGTGTTATATTTTATAACTCTTTAACTCTTTTCTGATGTCAATAAATAAAAGTCAGATATAATAAAATATACATCAAATTTAAGGAGACACCCAAATCTGTTATGAATGTTCTCTAATGTCATAAAGAGCCGTTTTCAGTAACTTGCATGAGTTCTCACCACTAATTTGAAAATATAAACCTTATGGTGGGAATATTTGTTTACAATTTTCTCTGTGAGAACCTGACTGAAGAATTTATATATGGCTCATTTTCCTCAGTTGGTTAGAACTAATTCAACAAGACTTGACGTTGGTCAACCCAGTTCTCAGCCCTTTCAGCTGTCCGCAGAGATGGAAGTCTCGGGAGCAGGCACTTCTGAAGACACTTTCATTTGCAGAACCACTCCAAGGTTTCCCTGAAAGACAGCACTCAGGACCACTTCTTTCCCAACCACTCCCTTAATAAGAGCTGATTTAAAAAAAAAAAAATCCATCAGTCCAAATGCTTTAGTTTTAACCTCAGGATTAAAAAGGCAAGAAGTAGAGGGCACCAAAATGAACCCACTGTCAGGCAGCCTTGTCAGCCTCCAGAACCCTTGGGAACTGAAGCACCCAGCAGCCAATCACAGCAGAGGACAATCCTCAGCACCCAGTGTCCAGCGCAGACTCCACAGGAACCTTCCAAACGCCAGGTGAACAGGAAGGGCTGACAATGGCTCAGCTCATACCACTCAGGCAAAGATCAGGCCAGAACAGAATAGACCCATTCAACAATAAATAATGTACAAAACAAATAACAAGAAAAAGCAGCACTACATGAAAGGAAAAGAAACCACCATAACAGTAACACTTAAAATGCTTGAAAATTAGTTCCATAAAATATAAGTTTGAAGAGCTGGTGCAGATAAATACAAGATAACTCCATACAACTGTTCATGACAGTTGAGAGAAACAAGAGGTAAGAAAAAGCAGTTGGGTATGGTGATGTGCACCTTTAACCCCAGCACGGAGGACAGTAGATCTCCAAGTTCAAGGCCAGCCTGGTTTACAGAGCAGCGTTTCAAGACAGCTGGAGGGAGCTACACAGAGAGACCCTGTCTCCAAAACAAGCAAAGAAAAAGGATAGAAAAGGCATATAGGATTTGAAGGACATAAGAAACAGGCAGAACCACTGTGTGGAGAGCTGCTGGGGAGGTTCAAACCGCAAAGGTGGTAAGGGGGCTTGATTTGAACAGCACGGTTAGAACAAGGACGGCAGATCTAAGAAGTAATAAAGCTGGACAGAGAGATGCAGATACTTGGAATGACCGAATAGAACACTAAAGGGGAAAGACAGGCCTACACTAAAACTCATAATGGTCCAGACGGGGATGCCTCGTGAAGATCCCTCAGCTTCAGAGACAGTAACGAATGCTGCCAGCACCTCCAAATTAAGGCATTTATCTTGGCTCAGACATCCCCTCTTAATATAAGAGGTGAGAGAAACTGCCTGGAATGTTGGGAGGCCCTGAGTTGGAGACTTAGTTCTGCATGGAGGAAAAGCAAGTGCTCTGTCAGGTGCTGAGGGGCAAAGACGGCCACAGGGAATTGTCTCCTAGCTGGGTGATAACAGGAATGGCTATCGAACACTCTTGTTTGGGTGGTGCCTGTTTATTGTTGATGGATATACACTGTCTCAGACTTGGCATTATCTCAAATCACAATACAAAGAATATTTAAAATATATACAAGTCTGTCTATTAGCTATGAAGGCATAAATGCATCTTAGGATGTGGAGGTTTTGCTACCCCATCCTTCACACTGTACCAACCAGCATCATTTCCCCAGCAGCCTGTGCTTATGCTGTGTTTGTGTTACGTTCTGCTAAACCTTTCAGCATTGAACTTTTATCATTATTGTTATATGTTATGGTATTTGTGGAATGCTGTCCTTCCCCATTGCCATCATTGCAAGTATGACCACCCTCAAGAAATCCTCACAAGATTAGTTCTGCTCATGTTCTCCTATGGAAGATAAGGGTTGTTGAAAGGGTTCATGAGGCACATAGAAATGAACATGAAGGGCTCACAAGGCAACACACAGGACTCATGAGCCCTTCCTTTCCCCAAGATACAAAAGCAATTAATTCAGTTAATCTCCTATCTGTAAACATCCTCAGTGAAGCTCTGGGTCCCTGAGCTAGACATGGGCTGAATCACTTGTTTCTGCCATGAGTGACCCATCTAGAGTGAGCAGATGTCTCCCCAGAAGAAGTCACACAACATATGGTGAGCTGTGACTACAATTACAAGTAGCTTAGGGTACAGTGAACCTCAGCCATACATACAGTCAACTAAGTAAATGGATGTCTGACTGCCCTGGCCATCAGCTGTTCCCCTAGATCACCCTCTTTCCCTGGGGCAAGATAGTTATAAAATTGCATCAGCTAATAATACTTTTTTAAAAAAATATTTATTGATTTTATGTATATTAGTACACTGTTGGGGGCTGGAGAGATGGCTCAGCCGGTAAGAGCACCAACTGTTCTTATGAAGGTCCTGAGTTCAGCAACCACATGGTGGCTTACAAGCATCTGTAATGACATCTGACGCCCTCTACTGGTGTGTCTGAAGACAGCTACAGTGTACTTACATATAAATAATAAATAAATACAAAAAAAAGTACACTATAGCTGTCTTCAGAAACACCAGAAGAGAGCATCAGATCTCATTACAGATGGTTGTAAGTCACCATGTGGTTGCTGGGAATTGAGCTCAGGACCTCTGGAAGGGCAGTCAGTGCTCTTTAACTGTTGAGCCAGCTCCAGCCCCAGCTAATAATCCTGTAGTGGACTCCCAACCTTCCAGCAAAGTACAAGTGGCAGATCTCACTGTAAATCAGGCGCTAGGAATTAAAGTGAGAGAGCTAGGTTGGAAGCTACAAGCTGAGAGCTGGCCCCTACACTCAACAGCTGCCTGTCAACGAAAGCAAACACTCTTTTTTTACCCCTTGTTTATCTGTCTAATTGGTTGATTGAAGTCAGGTAGCCCTGCCTACTTTGTTAGGGCTGCCAGGGCCAAGGCTCTGACCCTATCTACTCCAGAAAAAATAACAGGAGGCTGCTGAGTACCTCAGGTGGGAACCCTAGGTGTTGTCCTGGGGGTGAATTTCCCAAGCCTTTCTGCCCCCTCATCTACACTTCCACATATGAGACAGTACATTTCTTTTTTCTTTTTTTTTTTAAAGATTATTTATTATATCTAATTACACTGTAGCTGTCTTCAGATGCACCAGAAGAGGGCGTCAGATCTCATTACAGATGGTTGTGAGCCACCATGTGGTTGCTGGGATTTGAACTCAGGACCTTCGGAAGAGCAGTCGGTGCTCTTAACCACTAAACCATCTTTCTAGCCCAAGAAGATACATTTCTATACCCTCAGTGTGTGCCTGGCAGTTCCACAAACCAATTCTTCCCAATGGTTTTCTAAAAACAGGCCAAGGTGCCACCAGAGTCACTGTGTTAGATGCATGGGCACTAAACTTAAAAAAGGATCCCAACATGTCCCTTGGTGCCATGCTTGGCTCTGTCTAGAAACTTTTGTTGGAAAGCAAACACTCTTGGAGTAAACTCCAAGTGCCTCCTCAGTGGACACACAAATAACGAGAGAGCAAACCAGGACTACAGAAACAGGTCTAGAGGTTTGGACAGATCATACTATCTAACTATCTCTTACCAAAGCCTAATCCAGGAGGAGCCTCACCTCCCTTCAATTTGATAAGGTTATGGAGAGGCGAGGAAGCTGCAGGGGAAACAAAGTTTGTAGTTACCAGTCTGGTTTGTGAGATTGTTTTTGCTTCATTCTTGAGACAGGGTCTTGCTTTCTACATTGGGCTGGCCTGGATTCTCTTGCCTCTACTGAGTGCTAGAAATGTAGGCTTGTGCTGACACATTCAATTCTAATTCAGGAGGATAAGGAAAGATGCCATCTCTGTAACCACACTGTCCTGGTTAGCTCTAGCTGTCAACCTGCTACAACCTAGAGTCAGTGGAAAAGGGGGAACCTCGGGTTCCCTGAATTGCTCCCGTCAGCTGGGCGTCGTGTTACACACCTTTTGCACACCTTTAATACCAGCATTCAGAAGGCAGAGGCAGGTGGATCGCAGGGCTACACAGAGAAACCCTGTCTCAAAAAAAAAAAAAAAAATGCTTCCGGGCTGGCAAGATGGCTCAACAGGTATGAGCACTGATTGGTCTTCCGAAGGCAGCAACCACTTGGTGGCTCAGAACCACCCGTAATGAGGTCTGACACCCTCTTCTGGTGTCTGAAGACAGATACAGTGTACTTACATATAATAAATAAATAATCTTTTTTAAAAATTTGTTTCCATCAGATTGGCCTGTTGCTATGTGTGATTGTGAATGGCGAGTGAGCCAACATGCAATGTCCCTCCATAGCTTCCACTTTAGGTTTCACGTGTGCTCCTACCCGGACTTCCTGCAGGGATGGACTGGTCAGAGTGTGTAGAGGAAGTTTAATCCAGCAACATGGACACTCTGGCGAGGAATCACATCCAGAGGCCTTCCAGGTCTATGTGATCTGGTCAGAATGCAGACACAACCTTAGCACACACCTTTACTCCTTAACAATGAAGGTAAGGTTAGTTTGAAGGAGAAAGAAGCCATGTTTGAAAGTGAGGTCTAATTGAGGGGCAACTAAAGTAACAAGTCAGAGAAATATTTGACAGAGTAAGTCAGAGATAGGTCATGCCCAACTCTCAGGAATGCACAAGAAAGAGAGGCAGAGAGAGAGAGACAGACAGACAGACTGCACAAGAAAGAGAGGGGGAGACGGGATGTGTGTGTGTGTGTGTGTGTGTGTGTGTGTGTGTATGTGACAGTTTTACCAGGCCAGTTTTACAGAGACAGGTTGCAGAGAGAACAAGCTAGACACAGGTGAAGATAGAAAAACCCAGAGGGGCTGGAGAGATGGGTCAGTGGTTAAGATCACTGACTGGTCTTCGAGAGGTCCTGAGTTCAATTCCTAGCAACCATGGTGGCTCACAACCATCTGTAATGGGATCCAATGCCCTCTTCTGGTGTGTCTGAAGACAGCTACAGTGTACTCGTATAAATAAATAAATAAATAAATAAATAATAAACCAAGCCTGAGAATGAAGCAGGAGACTAGAACAGACAGGCAGAGCAATTCAGTTTGAAGCCAAAAGAAGCTGGATTAAATCAATCAGCTTGGAGGATTAGGTTGTATGGAGGCTAGAAACTTCCAGGCCTACGTCTAGGGGCAGTTAGAACAGAGAAGGAAGTGCTCACACAGCTTGGGTAAGGCTCTCATCACTTCATCTGAGGAAATAAACGTGACATTCACAATGCTATTTATCATAGCAACAGGAGGAAAACTAGAACAGACATGAAGAGCAGTGTGAGGCAGTCCCTGCTAGTGCAGAAGCTGCAGCTAAGATGATGGAGATGGGGCTGCCACACTCAACAACAGATTTTAAGGGAGATTTTTAAAAGCCTGTTTGGAGAAGACCCATCTAGAAATTTCACAGCTCGAGAAGGCAATACTGACTTCAAAGGACAGAATGGCGCTCTTGCTGGGCTAATGGTGGCTGATGAATAAGCTGAAGCCAGGGCTCATTTATCATGCTGAAAATTCTAGGCCATTTAAGGATCAGAGCGATCATCTACCATCTGTTTCTTCTAATCTCTCCACCTCCTCCTCTGCAATGACCCCAGAGATGAAACGGCAGGTGACTGGAAGGAAAAAGTGTTTTCCATACACAGCAGGGCAGTGGTGGCACACATGACCTGAGGTTGTGACAGCTCGCACAACTCCTGCACAAGCTCAAGCCAGACAAAGTCCCAGCACTGAGAGGAGGGGTGGGCACAGAGTCCCTCCAACCCCCTCCCCCAGCTGTGGAGCAGCTGGTAATTGATAACTACCAGGAAAGGCAGTCAGTTTTCTTTAAGGGTGCGCCCCCCCCTCCCCAATAACATAGATCCACCATGCTCCATGGACAGGTTTGCACCAAGAGCAAACACAGCACAAACTGAACTTTGATGGCCTTTTTTGTTTGTTTGTTTTTGAGAAGGGGCAACAAAGTAAGTATGGGAGAGTAACCTGGGGAGAGTAGGGGCAAGAGGGCAAATATGATCAAAATACACTATACAAAATTCTAATATACCATACAAAAGAACTCACAACAAAATTGGCTGCATTTCTGGGCACCAGTATGAAGTACCCAAAAAAGAATGTTGAAATTGCCATGTTTAATAATAATAATAATAATAATAATAATAATAAAAGATAAAGAAGAAACAACTTTAACAAGGAGTTACAAGATTTGTATACCCCCCGAACTACAAAACACTGATTTAAAAAAAAAAATGTTTACAGGGCTGGTGAGATGGCTCAGTGGGTAAGAGAACTGACTGCTTTTCTGAAGGTCCTGAGTTCAAATCCCAGAAACCACATGGTGGCTCACAACCACCTGTAATGACATCTGATGCCCTCTTCTGATGTGTCTGAAGTCATCTACAGTGTACTTATATATAATAATAAATAAATCTTTGGGTCACAGCAAGCAGGGCTGACCAGAGCGAGCAGAGGGCCTAAAAATTCAATTCCCAGCAACCACATGAAGGTTCATGATCATCTATACAGCTACAGTGTGTACTCACATACATAAAATAAATACATCTTTAAAAATAAATAAATAAATAAATAAATAAAATGTTTACAAAAAATGCTAAGAATTTTCTTGGAATTGATAATGGTCATAGTTACATTGCTGGGCAGTGGTAGCTCAGGCCTTTCAATCCCAGCACTCAGGAGACAGGGGTGGGCAGATCTCTGAGTTTGAGATCAGCCTAGTCTACAGACCTAGTTCTAGGACAGCCAGGGTAACACAGGAAAAACCAAACCAAGACAATTGTCATATATATGTCTACAACATGTAGATATGATTAATGCTCTGAACTTAAAATTGCTTAAAAGGAAATTATTGATATAGACATGAATATATCACCTATATAACAAATACATATATACATAGTCACCCCCACTCCCCAAAGATATTTACATCTCACACACACATACACACATATAGAGTCATAGTACATTTGCTTCAATTATGCTGTCTAATGGGACTAAGCCTGGGTGACAGGGCCTCTATTCAAAGCCCTGTTTGTCAACTGTTTGTTTTGTTTTTGTTTTTGTTTTTTGTTTTCGAGACAGGGTTTCTCTATATAGCCCTGGCTGTCCTGGAACTCACTTTGTAGACCAGGCTGGCCTCGAACTCAGAAATCTGCCTGCCTCTGCCTCCCAAGTGCTGGGATTAAAGGCGTGCGCCACCACACCCGGCTGTCAACTGTTTTAATCCTACTGCTGAAGCCACTGTTCAGGAAAGAAGAATCCTTTCAAAATATTGCTGGTAAGCTGGGCACAGTAGTATGTTTCCGTTGTCCCAGCTGCTGAGGCAGGAGGATTGCTTGAGCCTGAGCAGCATAGTGACATACCATCTTATATTTGTATTAAAAAACAAAACCCGTGGTGGCGCACGCTTTAATCCCAGCACTTGAGAGGCAGAGGCAGGTGGATTTCTGAGTTAGAGGCCAGCCTGGTCTACAAAGTGAGTTCCAGGACAGCCAGAGCAATACAGAGAAACCCTGTCTCAAACAAACAAACAAACAAACAAACACCAAAAAAAAAAAAAACCACCACTTTTTAAGTGGTCATTGGCAACATACCTAGCCATCAGGAGCTCTGATGGAGACTTATAATGAAATTCATGTTGATTTCACATTTGCTAACATAGCATCCATTCTGCACCCAGCAGATCAAGGAGTCCTTTCAACTAGTTAAAGAAATGCACTTTACCGGTCTGTGGCATCCATTCCTATGACAGACCCAGGAAATTACATAATGACCTTTCAAAAAGTCAGCATCTTAGATGCTTTGATCTAGGACTTAGGAGAAGAGATCAAATATCCATATTAACCATTGTCTGGAAGAGTTATCTGAACTCTTAAATGACTTTGACTGCTCAAGAGAAGTAACTCTTGATGTAACTGCAGATGTGACAAATGTAGCAAGAGAACTACTGCTGGGTGTGGAGCCTGCAGCTGTAGGGAGTTACAGTAATCTCATGACAAAACATTGAGTAAGGAATGGCTTGTTGAGGCTTAGTGAAGATACAGGGGACACTGACGAAATAACAAAAGACTTAGGATGTCACACAAGTTTAGCTGATAAGGCAGATGCAGGGTTTGAAGGGCCAGCCCTATACTGAAAAAGTGCTATGCTACCAGGCACTGTTAGTTTTGCAAGCCACAAATCATTCCTAATAGAATTAATTGGCGCTAGTCAGTAGTGGCACATGCATTTAATCCCAGCACTTGGCAGAGGCAGAGAGGCAGAGGGGCAGAGGGGCAGAGGGGCAGAGGGGCAGAGGGGCAGAGGGGCAGAGGGGCAGAGGGGCAGAGGGGCAGAGGGGCAGAGAGGCAGAGAGGCAGAGAGGCAGAGAGGCAGAGAGGCAGAGAGGCAGGTAGATTTCTGAGTTCAAGGCCAGCCTGGTCTACAGAATGAGTTCCGGGACAGCCAGGGCTACACAGAGAAATCCTGTCTCAAACAAACAAAACCAAAAAACAGTTAATTGATATAGTAAACTTCACCTATATTAAAAACAACAAAAACAAACAAAAAGCCCAAAATTGTTACAGTTACAGCCACTCTAAACTTCAGCAACCACCACCAAGTCCGTCAGTAGCCATGGAGGCAAGACTTCTCCCATCAAACCAACCATGCTGGATGAAGGCTGGGGTAGCCCTTTTTAGCTATTAATAATGTATTCTCAAGTAAAAATCTGCAACTTTCTAGACTTAAGCTATTACATACTTAATTAAAACGACTTTTAGGTGGGCTTGATGTGAGTGTGTGTGTGTGTGTGTGTGTGTGTGTGTGTGTGTATGTATCCTGCACATATGCACCCATAAACCTGCCATTTAGGAGGTAAAAGCAGGAGGATCAGGAGATCCTGTCTTGAAAACTATAACAACTACAACAAAATAATATTTTTCCCCACTCTACTATAAGAATTATGTAGCTTCTTCATTGTGGTGGCTTAGAATAGAATCGACTTATGCCTGGCCAAAGTTAAGATGAGGCCATAATATCAAAATACAATTCCAAACACCATCAGCTAGAATGTCAAAATCTGGAACTATCACAATCCCCAAAGTACAAATCTGGAAATAATAATATAAAAAACATACTTGGGCCAGGTGGTGGTGGCACACGCCTTTAATCCCAGCACTTGGGAGGCAGAGGCAGGAGGATTTCTGAGTTTGAGGTCAGCCTGGTCTACAAAGTGAGATAAATGAAAATGACCAAATGACCAATGGGAAAAGGGGTAACAAAAGTTACTTCACATAAAGAGAATCTCCAATTTCAGAAATGTTTTAAATTCCTTTACACATCCCTTCTGTTGCTAAAGAGTATATAAATAATACAGATTTAAAGAAAACACAGTGTTGAGAAGTTAAAAATAAGATTTTACTCAGTGTATGTACTACAGAAAACCAGAGTTTGTTAGTATAAAACAATGTAGTCTATTATGTTTCACATTTTGATATTTGGTCTTACTTCAGTCACTGGAATAAATTTAATTTTCATGACAAACATCTACAATGAAAATATGGATGTCTGCTTTTCCCATCAGTCTCATGTTTACAGTTTTGTTTTTTGAACTGGGATCTCAGCACCCTTCTAATTCTAAGATTATAATGATTTCTCTAGGACTGGAGCGATAGCTCAGTGGTTAAGAGCACTGACTGCTCTTCCAGAGGTCCTGAGTTCAATTCCCAGCAACCACATGGTGGCTACAACCATCTGTAATGGGCATCCGATACCAAATTCTGGTGTGTCTTAAGACAGTGACAGTATACCCACATACATGAAATAAATAGATAAATCTTTTTTTAAAAGCTTATAATGATTTCTCTAGCAATTAGGATTGCTGATAATTAGACAGTGCTTTGCTGTTTCTAAAACCTACATGTACAACCCATCTTGAATTATTAAAATAAGTACAGAAAGTTCAAAGAAAACTGGTAATGTCATGAACTAATAATTAATATGATTTTTAACTTTGGTCATATAAAATATATACCCACCATTAGGAGATATTTA
Organism: Mus minutoides; assembly: GCA_902729485.2. NCBI lineage: Eukaryota > Metazoa > Chordata > Mammalia > Rodentia > Muridae > Mus > Mus minutoides. The sequence continues at coordinate 1,915,747 of LR749727.1, forward strand.
CTTGGCCAGTAAATGTATAACTGAAAGATATAACTAATTTCCATTAAAGAATGAGGTACCGGTAGCTGCTAAATATTGATATGAAGACAAATTAAAGTAATATTACTTTACAATACTTCGCTTAAGTCAGAATCAAATAATCCAATACTTAAATACTTAGAGTCCAAACCGCAGGGAAATATCATCTCCCCACAAACTATTTCAGCGACCCAGAGTTGCTAACAGGTTGTATGTTTTGTGCATGAAGATCATACATTACACGGCACCCCCGATTCACACACACCCCTGGCAAGCCCACAGCTCACGGGTAGGACGCCAAGCAGGATTGGTTTTCCCCTGTCTCCATTTTTTCTAAGAGCATCAGGTATCAGCTGCCGGCATCTTCACCCAGGTGATGTCAGTGGTCAGAGACACCCGGCCTGCTTTTCCCCAGCCGAATCCGTGCGGTGACACTGGGGTCTCCACCTGGGAGAGGCGGCTTTGTGCACCGACACCGCCGCGAGGTGATGCATTCCGACATCACCACAACCCGCAGCTTTGCTTAGGTTCCGTTCTCACCACGTCGACCCCCCGCAACTGGTCTGTCCAGAAGACATCCCGTAACAGAACAATAATATTAATAAATTAAGCGCGACGTACACAGGCGGCCACCAGGAAAGCACGCCGCCCGTGAGCATCTGCCCCGCCTCGGGAGCTCTCAGGCCGGCCTCAGGCCGCGGCTTCCCCTGGAGGGAGCGCGGGAGACGCCCCCGCCGCGGACCGGCCAGGCCCGCCGAGGCCGCCGCCTGAGGACGGCCCACGGAGAGCGCACGGCCCGCGCCCCCGCCCGCCGTCGTCATGGGAACCAGGTTTGGCCACCGCCGCCCGCCGCCCTGAGGGAGCGGAGGGCCAGACCCCGGACCCTCACCGCGCCGCCGGAGCCGCGTCGCTCCTCGCCGCTCGGGCCACGCCGATCTCGTCCGCGCACCGGTCCAGCCGCCGCCCGCGAGCCCGCGCCCGCCGCGCCGGTGCGCCGAGGTGGGGGGCTCGGCGGCGGGAGATTTAAACCCGCGGCTCTGCGCGCGGCCGCTCCGCTCGGCTCCGCTCTGCGCGCCCCGGCGTAGCTGTCTCCGCCCGTCCGCCCGCGGAGGCCGCGGGTCCTGGGTGTTGCTTGCTCGTGAGAAGTGACGGGCGCCAGGCGCTGAGCCCCGGACCCTCGCTGAGCCGAGGCAGCCGAGGTGGGTGCGTGGGAGACCGGCTTGGTCTTGTCTCCCGGCTCCCGCCTTCCCTGCGCTGCCTCTGCGCCTTGGTTGCCGCTTAGTACTAGGGCTCGGCGCGAGGCAAGTGTTCACGCGGGGCTTCTCACCCTCATTTTTTTTAAAGGTTTAAAGAGGGACAACTGTTAATAACTGACTTCAAGGGTAAAAAGTGATCTCCGAGCCTAAAAATCTCAGGGGGAAAAAATGGAAATGAGGCGAATGGAAAGTTATTACTGGTAAGGAATAATAAACTCAAAAGTGCTTTCCTTTTCAAGTTTTAACGTGCAAGTTCAACTTTCCTAAAGATTTACAACATACAAATTCATTGTATATATGACATATATAGGCTGATAATGAAAAAAGGAAAAAAAAAAACCGGCTTAACTCTTGGGATAACTATCTGAGCGGTCATGGAGAACTACACGAGGTAAGGGTCCAAACTGAATATTAATTACAAAGTAGCATGTAAAGTTTTTAAGTTTTAGACTAGAAAAAGAGATAGTTCTTCTATAAAGGGCTGATGATTTGAACTATAACTTTTAAGATAAATTTAAATTCTTACAACAGCTATTTTGGGTTTCAAATAAAGGGCAAATACTTGAAATTATATGCAATGTTGGGACATTTTCCCCCTCTAGGAAAGTGTCAATAGCTCCTCTTGCTCCTCAAAGTCCAAATCCTTGGAGGAATATGTATTAGCAGGAAGCAGATATGATTGGTCAACTATAGTTCTCCCGGTCTTCCTTAGGTCATACTGAGATGGGTCGGTGGGGCCGCTGCTCTTTCTAAGGCTCCAGAGAGGAGCCCAGGCAAGGAGTGCGTGGTAGTCACACAGCTATTGAATGAGTCCAGCTGTCAGCGAAGCAACAGGTGAGCAAATGAAAAAGACTAAAGCTGGGCAAAAACTTCATGTGGAGGACCCCATGTACAGCCATGGCAAGAGTGCGCTGCAGTCTGAACTGCTGACATTGAATTAAAGGCTACTGTAATCTAAGCTGGAAAGTTCCTGACAAGACAGGGTTTCTCTGTATAGCCCTGGCTGTCCTGGAACTCACTTTGTAGACCAGGCTGGCCTCGAACTCAGAAATCTGCCTGCCTCTACCTCCCAAATGCTGGGATTTTACCTTTGATGAGTATAAAGTTTCTTTCCTTCCTTAGCTATCACTTCCAGCACTGCATTTTTTTTTTTGTTTTGTTTTGTTTTCAAGACGGGGTTTCTCTGTATAGCCCTGGCTGTCCTGGAACTCACTTTGTAGACCAGGCTGGCCTCAAACTCAGAAATCCACCTGCCTCTGCCTCCCAGGTGCTGGGATTAAAGGCGTGCGCCACTACGCCCAGCTGTACCTTCTGTTTCTATTTTGTGAAATACTTTGAGGAGAATTGGTATTAGGTCTTCTTTGAAGGTCTGATAGAGCTCTGCACTAAACCCATCTGGTCCTGGGCTTTTTTTGGTTGGGAGACTATTGATGACTGCTTCTATTTCTTTAGGGGAAATGGGACTGTTTAGATCGTTAATCTGATCCTGGTTTAACTTTGGTACCTGGTATCTGCCTAGAAATTGTCTATTTCATCCAGGTTTTCTAGTTTTGCTGAGTATACCCTTTTGTAGTAGGATCTGATGATGTTTTGGATTTCCTCAGGTTCTGTTGTTATGTCTCCCTTTTCATTTCTGATTTTGTTAATTAGGATGCTGTCTCTTTGCCCTCTAGTTAGTCTGGCTAAGGGTTTATCTATCTTGTTAATTTTCTCAAAGAACCAGCTCCTGCTTTGGTTGATTCTTTGCATAGTTCTTTTTATTTCTACTTGGTTTATTTCAGCCGAGTTTGATTATTTCCTGTCGTCTACTCCTCTTGGATAAATATGCTTCCTTTTGTTCTAGAACTTTTAGGTGTGCTGTCAAGTTACTCATGTGTGCTCTCGCTAGTTTCTTTTTGGCAGCACTCAGAGCTATGAGTTTTGCTCTTAGGACTGCTTTCATTGTGTCCCATCAATTTGGGTATGTTGTGGCTTCATTTTCATTAAACTCTAAAAAGTCTTTAATTTCTTTCTTTATTTCTTCCTTGACCAAGGTTTCATTGAGGAGAGTGTTGTTCAGCTTCCACATCAACGTTGGTGTCTTAGTCAGTGTTTCTATTCCTGCACAAACATCATGACCAAGAAGCAAGTTGGGGAGGAAAGGGTTTATTCGGCTTACACTTCCACATTGCTGTTCATCACTGAAGGAAGTCAGGACTGGAACTCAAGCAGGTCAGGAAGCAGGAGCTGATGCAGAGGCCATGGAGGGATGTTCCTTACTGGCTTGCTTCCCCTGGCTTGCTCAGCCTGCTCTCTTATAGAACCCAAGACTGCCAGCCCAGAGATGGTCCCACCCACAAGGGGCCTTTCCCCCTAGATCACTAATTGAGAAAATACCCCACAGCTAGATCTCATGGAGGTACTTCCCCAACTGAAGATCCTTTCTCTGTGGTAATCCCAGCTCTGTCAAGTTGACACAAAACTAGCCAGTACAGTTGGCTTTCTATTATTTATGTTGTTATTGAAAATCAGCCTTAGTCCATGGTGATCTGATAGGATTCATGAAATAGAGGCCTGTTTTGTAACTGCATGATGGTGCACACTTGCACTCCCGGCTCTCAGGAGGTCAAGGCAGGAAAGTCCAAGAACTTGGTCATGTCCATGTAGCCAGTTGAAGGCTGTGCTGGGCCACATAGAGCTTTTCTCAGTGCCCCACACCTAACCCCTCCCCTAAAAATCAAAGTGATGGTAGCTGACTTAGTGGCACTTAACATGAGTTTCTAAAGAACAAGTCAGACACACTGTACAGCTATTGGCCTCTACTTTCCTCTCAGTGCCTACATCACTATTCACCGCATTTGAATATTTTATTCCAAACCCAGTTTTTACCTGTTTTTGTGCTTTTGCTCAAACTGATTCTAAATGAAATACATTTCTTCTTTTCTCCCTTGGCTCTATATAGGAATAATTGATAAATAAGTACATATTTTCCCTTTTAAGAGTTCATAAGTACATAGATTGCTTTTAATATGATAATAGTTTGTACATGATATGTATCACACATAACTTAATTTTAAAACTATAGCTTCATGCATAATATATCTATGATAGTATCAGTGTAGTCTGAATTAGGTAAAAAGACTTTGTAAGATAGGTAAGTTTTGTAAAGATATATTCATCGTAAGGACATTTTCAAGAGAAAGGATCATAAAGGAATAACTTTTTTTCCTTCAGAGTTTTTAATTTTTTGGAAATGAGTTTTGTCACATGTAAAAATTAAACTCAAAAAGAAAATGTCTCTATAATCTAACAGAAGGAAATGTAATAATAGGCATAAAGGATAGACTTGGGCTATATTGGTTTTAAGCTATATGGCATTGTTCTTGCACATGCTAGAGAAACAATACAATCAGGACATTTCTTAGGCCCTTGTGGGTTTTATAGGTTTTGTTTTGGCCATTTTCTTAAAAGTCTCAGGCACCTCATCTGTAAAACATAGATTACAGTATAATATACATAAAAATACTTGACATATGATGAATTTTCAATTAGCAATATACCAAAAAGTAACCAAGATCTATCTATATATAGTCTTCCTGTTGTTTTTTTTTAAAGATTTATTTTATTTCTTATTTGTAAGTACACTGAAGCTGTCTTCAGACACTCCAGAAGAGGGCACCAGATCTCGTTACAGATGGTTGTGAGCCACCATGTGGTTGCTGGGATTTGAACTCAGAACCTTTGGAAGAGCAGTCAGTGCTCTTAACCGCTGAGCCATCTCTCCAGCCCCCTTCCTGGTTTTCAAAATATTTTGGCCCAAAGTTATTATTTCAAATATTCTAATTAAATCCATTGTATAACTAAAAAGGAACTTTTAAGCTATCTATATAGTATAGATTTTTTTTCCTTTTCCTTTTATGGCACTGAAGATCAGATCCAGGGCATCCTGGAGACTAAGTCAATTGAATCACCAGCCCTGGTCATTTTCAGAAGTGCTCTCATATTTGCTTTAATTTGTACATGCTATTACCACAGATTTTTGGATGAAGAAATAAACTCAAGCCAGCTAGGGTAGCACATCTTTAATCCTAGTACTGTGGAAGTAGATGGGTTTGAGGACAGCCTGGTCTGCATATCAAGTTCTAGGCCAGCTAGAGCTACTTAGACCCCATCTCAAAAGGAAGAAAAAAAGAAACAATTTCATATATGTTACATTGGTAGAGATCTTATGACTATATTGAATCATGTGCCTGGATTAAACTGAAGCTTCTGTCTTTTATTCCAGGCCTATTTCAGATACCTTAGCAAATAAACTGTTTTATACTGATTCTGCCTGAAATTGCATTTCCTCAGAGAGTCATCTAGGTTATTTTAAGAGTGGGGTAATTTCCATATACTCTACATGATGTTATTAATTTTTATTACAAGAAAGTGTGGTAAGGTTAAAAACATGCCAAGATGTATTGGATTATAAATTAAACTGATAGTAGCAACAAGTCAGTTAGTTGGCTTACTGAATGCAGTGGATAAAGTCATTTTGTTCAGTGATGAAAGTATAAGACAGTCTTCAAGTATTTAAAAGCATGAAGAAAGATTTTGCAGCAAAAATTGAGAAATAAGGGCTGTAGAGATTTCTCACCAGTTAAAAGCACTAGCTATTCTTCCATAGGACCCGAGTTCAAGTCCCAGCATCCTCATGGCAGGTCACAGCTCTCTGTAATTCCATTTTGGGGGTAGGGAGATCAGGTGTCCTCTGTCCTCTGCAGGCACCAGGTATGCACATGGTACACAGATACACATTCAGGTAAAACATTCATACACATAAAATATTCTAATTAAATTTTCTCAGTTTTTTAACTGAGAAATATGGTTTAAGTGGAAGACTATAGAATTTTCTTATGTTAGAAAATTCTGAAAAAGACGTGTACGTTTTCTGTCTTGTTTTCATTTGTGGAGGTAGCTGTTCTTTTCTAGCCAAAGTATACAAAACTTGTTTTATGAGATAAAACTAGAGGAAAAGATCTTCCTGTGTTCTATAATAGCAAAACAGATGGGATTTTCACCTGAATATTTCAGGTTTTCAGATAGACTGGTTATAGACTGCTCTGCTATAGCAAGAAGATCATAACATCAGAAGGGCAACTGAATGTATCTTTCTTTCACAGATTCTGATTTCTGCATGTATAAAATCTAGTTTCCAACTCTGTGCATGAGTTGTGCATGACCTATACTTAAACTCTCCTAGGCATGTGAAATGTATTTGAAAGCCATCTGCTCTCAACCATGGCAAACATCAGTGTGTTCCTGTATACAGTGCAGAAATGTAGTTGTGCACCTCACTTTTAAAATCTCAAATCAAGCCGGGCGTGGTGGCGCACGCCTTTAATCCCAGCACTTGGGAGGCAGAGGCAGGCGGATTTCTGAGTTCAAGGCCAGCCTGGTCTACAAAGTGAGTTCCAGGACAGCCAGGGCTATACAGAAAAACTCTGTCTCAAAAAAAAAAAAAACTCAAATCAAAAGGTTTCATTTTATTTTAGTATCAAAATGACTTTATTTTCAGGCATTTGTGTTTATTCACCCCTTTTGTAATGTGTTTCAATTCTAAGTAATTTTATTTTGGGATGCTATATGTATTCTAATTTTTTATCTCTGCAGATACTTTCTGGCAAGGTTCTATACAAAGTATGATCCAACTCACTTCATCCTAAACACAGCTTCTCTACTGAGTGTACTTATTCCCAAAATGCCACAGCTGCATGGTGTTCGGATCTTTGGAATTAATAAGTATTGAAATGTTTGTGCAACTGAAGAGAACTGTTAAGAGCTACTGGGTTTCCTGTAATGAAACAGTAGTTAATGAACTGCACTGTTTCTGTGATAATGTGAAATAAGAGGTATTTACATTGGAGGGCCAAGTACTGCTCCTTCATAAGCTGTCTTGAAGGATGCCTCTGTCTAATTTGCTTGGTATATTTTTGAGAGGCTCTGCAGGCAGGCTGGGCAGGCCCAGCTTACAAGTTGATAGTAGTATGATAAGAGTATAGTAACTAAATCCAAGGAAATGTGGGATTTGTAAGAAACCAGGTCCAGCTTAGAGTGCGCGAGCATTGTGTTAGGGAAAGAACATTCCAGTCATTCGTTCATGGTCTGGAAAGCTGAATCTCCTGTGTACATGTTTTTATTTCTGGGCACAGTCTGCTTTATATGACATACGCCCTCTTGTTTTGTACAAGCCCCTTCCGAGTATATGTCCTCTTGGGTTTCTGGCTTAGTTATTGATAAATGAGGTGATGTTTGCATTTATTCCATTAGAGGGTTTGTGAGGGTTTTGTCTTCATTCTTGCTCTAAGAGAAGAAGATGGCATTGTAACAGTCAAGGCTCGGAGTCAACGTGCTCATTTTGGAACAAAGTAGGTTTTACTGCTTTCCGAAGCAAAGCTGCTAAACCAATTAAGAGAATAACTTACTTCAAGTACTTCAGGTCTTGAGTAGCTGAAAATTATTGTTCAGTTGGTTAAGTCTATCATTCTTCAGAAAAGAAAATGCAAGATGGGGCCTCCTGGTGTGGGAAGAACTAAGTAATGAGTTCTTTGTCAGCAATGTTATCTGAAGTGAGTTACTTCAGATGACATTGTCTGCTCTTAGTCTCTTGCTCTCCATCCCTACAGTTTGGTTTGCCCATCAATATTTCCTTTAAATGTGTGAGTCTTAGTGTAGATGACCCAAAATGGATATTCACAGAACAACTATATTGAATTCTTTTTTTGTTTGTTTTTTGTTTTTTGTTTTTTTCAAGACAGGGTTTCTCTATATAGCCCTGGCTGTCCTGGAACTCACTTTGTAGACTAGGCTGGAATTAGACTAGACTAGAAATCCACCTGCCTCTGCCTCCCAAGTGCTGGGATTTTACCTTTGATGAGTATAAAGTGCCCCTTGCCTTTTTTGATAACTTTGGGTTGGAAGTCAATTTTATTCGATATTAGAATGACTATTCCAGCTTGTTTCTTCAGATAATTTGCTTGGAAAATTGTTTTCCAGCCTTTCATTCTGAGATAGTATCTATCTTTTTCCCTGAGGTGAGTTTCCTGTAAGCAGCAAAATGTTGGGTCCTGTTTGTGTAGCCAGTCTGTTAGTCTATGTCTTTTTATTGGGAAATTGAGTCCATTGATATTAAGAGATATTAAAGAAAAGTAATTGTTGCTTCCTGTTATTTTTGTTGATATCTTCTGGGAATAGGAAAATCAGTCTTCTCCAGTAGAATATCTCTAGGTATAATCACCTGCATTCCAGGACAGGCCTTTTTCCTTGAATAATTTTCCAACACAAAACAGATTTGATAACAAATTTTTTGCATGCTTATTTGTTTTGTTGTCTAATTAGCTATTTGTCTGTTTTGACCTTTTACATTTCTTTTCTTTGATAGACGGAGAGGGGAAAACATATTAAGAAAATGCCTGTATTAGACTGCTTATAGGAAAGTCTGTGGTGTATTTGCTTAATGAATGATTGATGTAGGAGAGTCTAACCCACTATACCACCCCTGGATAGTCTAGAGTGTATTTTCTTAGGGAATGATTAATATGAATTGCCTAGCCCACTATATCAGCACCCTTAGACAGGTAGTCATGGGCGTATAAGAAAGCAAACTGAGAAAACAAGGAGAAGCAAGCCAGTTAGCAACATTCCTCAATGGCTTCCAGCTCAGCATCTTCCTTCAGATTCCTGCCTTCAACTCCTGTCCTGACTTCTTTTGATGATAGACTATGATGTGGACATGTAAACAAAATAAGTTGTTTGTACCCTAGGTTGCTTTTGGTTAGACTGTTTGACCACAACAATAAAACACTAAGTCAATAGCTGAATCCTTTACTGCTAATTATTCAGAGTCTGTGCCAAGACAATGAGCTTCAAGAAGTGTGAAAAGAAAGGATGTGGTTAAAGTATAGAACATTCTCAGGTATTTCAGTCAGTAATGGCAGAGGCCTATCGACAATATTTTTTGTTAAAGAAAACAAATACAATAAAATAAACAAACATTTGTGTTCCAGACACAAATAGGAGCAAATGAAGACCTATTTGGCCTAGCAAGAATTTATCACCCAACATTTCTGGGGAAATCAGTGGAAAGTGAACTCTAACCAAACAACCATTACCTTGGGATAAAGATCTCATGACAAGAGAAGGTAAGAAAATAAAGTTAGATAGTCTATGGCTCTTGGGGGGTGGGTAGCATTATCTCTCCAGGTGGCATAACTTCATTTGAACCCAGTGCCAGGCATGAACAACTTCTATTTGAGTCATGGTCAAGGGAGTCCAAGAGATTCACAAACAATATAGACTACTGCTATAGCCCATGGCTGCCTCTCAGACCTTAAAGGTAAGATTTTACTGCTAAAGACATGACACTTTGGACTGGCAAGTTGGAAGAATACAGATGGAACTGACTTGAAAGCACGCTCTGTTAGGCTAGCTCGCAAAGCACCTTTGCAAGCTTCCAAAGGATCATGGTAATTCAAAGTCCTACAATGCATAAAACCTATGACCAGCAGGGTAATATATCCCCAAGGCTTGAAACTTACAGGCACATAAATAGACTTAAGGCCCACTTAACTGGAATCAATTCATGCCTAGTACTGTAAACCTAGCTAACTACCTATGGCTAGTAATGTCATGGATTCTAGAAGAGAACCTACTAGTGCTACATTCAGCATCACATGGCTGCCAAGGCTTGCTACCAGCACAAGCTGTCCCTGGTACTCCATAGCCATAGCAGCTTGTTAATGCCTTGCCAACAGGGTTTTGGGCAGTGAGAGTGAACAAGGCCCCTAGGGCCCTTAAAAGTCCCTGGGAAGTCTTTGAGGAAAACTTCATTTGCTGTGTTGTTGATTTCTTAAGAGTCTTCCGGGGCTGCTGGCTTTTTAATCAGTGCTAACCTTTCCAGCAACCATGCCATTCTCCACCAAAAATTTCAATATTCAGCTTTTCTTGTTAAACTACAAGTTTTACAATTTTTCTCTCATCTTTTTTTAACCAATTCTCACTGTAAATATAGCTAAGTTTCCAGTAATACTCAGGTCATTGCCTGAAATCTGTGTTTCCTTCAATGTTTCTCTACCACTACTGAACTCCCCACAGAACGTCAGGGCATGGGAATAATGAAACCTAAGTCTGCCAGGGTGCTGCACAGGTGGTATTATGTTCAACCGCCAATAAAGAATTAAACTAGAAACTACATGATCACCATCTTTACTATGTATTTTGGGGGTTTTGTAAAATCTTTATTTCAAATTACAAGTGTATGTGTGTCTGTGGATGGGCATATGTAGATGAGTACAGGTGTCTGAGGCCAGAGAAAGGTACTGGGTCCTTGGAACAGTTATGAGCATCATGTGGGTATTGGGAACTCAGGTCCTCTGCAAGAGCAGTAAGTACTCTTAACTGCCAAACCACACCTCCAGCCTGACTGTCCATATTTATATCACCATCTGGTTTTCACTCCTTAAAGTCCACTTACAACAGTCTACACTTTGTCTAGCACAATCCTCCAAAGAACCAGTTCTAAAACTTGTCATTGTCACCTGGCACCGGGATTGTAATTTCTGGGATGGGGGATTTTCTATGACCATAATAACATGCTTAAGCCAATCAACTTTAAAAAGATAAAACATTTACTTTAACTCATAACTGAAGGTTTTTAATCATGTTCATCTGACACCATGCTTTGGGACCTGCAGTGAGCTGTACATCTTGATTCATGTGGCCAAGAAAACTTGTGTCTTAACAACTAGGAAGCAAAGAGAGAAGAAGAAGGGATATGGACCCAGTAGCCTCTTACAGGGTATACCTAAGGTCTAATGACTGAAATACCCTCCTGCTAGTGAACAAGCCTTTCACAAAGGGGACAATTGAGATCTTAACTATGTCACCCATCTAGTGAATACTTGAATGTAGCAGTTTTATACTTCTAGAATTTTCATTTGGTGCTTCCAAGCTTTCCATTTATCATACAAACTCCCAACTTTTTTATTTAATGATGCAGGATTTGCTTTAAAACCTTTTTGGCAAATAATTCTTCCTAGAGGTTCTCATTTTGCTCATCTGCCTCCGCTGCACTTTTTCTTTTGGTGATAGCTCTTATTTTCACTTGATCATGTCCTTTAAGGCTTTGATTTGATTTACACAAAAGAATCACAGTTGCTGAAGATGGTTGTATTTCCTGTGTTCCTATCAAACAGGAACCAGTAGTAACTTGTGATGTAGCTTGATGATGGAATTAATCCTTTTCCTCTTGTAAGTCTGAAAGCTCTTTCTTCAGCACTGCTCAGTCAGCAAAAGTCCTATGTGTAAGCTAATGAGTTCTGTATGAGGATCACATACTTCAACCTGTCAATTCAGTCCATAGGTGGCTATGTGAAGGTCTGATGGTTTTCCCAGTGCTATACACAATGTTCTATCTATGGTAGGTAGCTCTGTTATGCACCTACACATTCAGTCTCAGTTAATCCTGCCAGCAGCAGAGCATGTGGTCATCAGCTACTTCTTGTACAGGAAGGAATACTCTTCCTCTTGAGGTTAGTTCATGTAAGTTTTCCCATGACACAATTCTTCAATAAATTTAAAGAAAAAAAGCAAGTTTTTTTTTTAAACTGTGGGGCTTTTTTTTCTCTTTATGGCTACAGAGAAATGGTCTATTCTTCATACATCATTCTCTAGCTGAAGGATCCATTCCTTTCTCTCCTTAACCTCTACCCATGAGCTTCCAACTCAAATGCCATGCTCTCTGAAAATCTCACTGACCACACTCTAGGTTCAGTGGTTTTATATTACTGTCATTACTTATTGAGGTATCCATTTCTTACTAACCATTGAATTCCTAAATGGCAATATAAAAACATCTACTATAACTATGAACAAAAGAGAAGAAAGGCAGGCAAACATCAGTACCTCAGCTACATATGTTTATGAAAACAAAACATTATTTGTTGACTTTTAGATACATATTATGCTCTAAATACATTATATCTAACCCATACATTCATAAATTACATTTCCATCTTAAAAGAGCCCAAATAAGCTAAGAATCATAAGTAAGATTTTAATAATTTTAAAGTAATGTTTTAATAAAACTTGCAGGTAAAAAAAACTTTTAAAATTTCAAATGAAATATGTATCCTTTAAAAACCAAGTAATAGCAGCTAAGACAGAGAAGGCCCCAGTGCACTGTCATGTTTTACAAGAGGACTGCTCAGCTCTTTAACTTTAGCACATTCTTCAAACACCACAATTAAAATGCAGGCCTGCAATGTGCTGTTATATTTTTACATGACCCTATGTTATGCCACTTATGAAGGCAGCTATTTATACTCCTAATGTAAAAGTATGGGTGCTGAATTGTCACAAAGTGTTCTAAACTAGTGAACAAAGTTCCACTATTCTGTTACGAAACACAGAACTGCAGTCCATGCACAATCCCACAGAGCAGTAATCTATAGCAAGGGTCTCTCACAAGGTACAAGAAAAGATTACTCCTTTCAAAAGTATTTGTTCTGGAGAATAAATCAACCCAGAAGCATAATACTAGGGGGCATAAAATTATAATGAATACTATGAATAACTCAGTCACCCTTAAGACTTGAAAGCTGGAGAGTTATTCTATTTCCTTAAAGGATAGCAAGAATAGAGGCTGGAGAGAAGCTCAGTGTTTAAGAGTGAAAATGACTTTTTTCTGCATTCCTTCATTTCCTTTGTACAATTCTTTGAAATCAGCCGATTGTTAAAGATTGTCGGTGGCCCTAGTCAATGGAGAGAAGACAGAGACACCACTTGCCTTAGAATAAAAACTATGTGCACTTCCTGCTACAAGTTCCTTAGAAGAGCAAGAGTGTGCTTGCTCTTCTAAGAGCACTTCCTGCCATAGTGTGCCTGCTCTTCAGTCAGTACTTCCTCCTAGTGTGCCTGCTCTTCAGAGTCCACTTCTTCCCAGTGTGCTTGCTCTTCTAAGAGCACTTCCTGCCATAGTGTGCTTGCTCTTCAGAGTGTACTTCCTCCCAGTGTGCTTTCTCTTCAGTTGTACTTCCTCCCAGTGTACTTCCTCTTCAGCATGCACTTCCTCCCAGTGTGCTTTCTCTTCAGCTGCACTTCCTCCCAGTGTACTTCCTCTTCAGCATGCACTTCCTCCCAGTGTACTTCCTCTTCAGAGTGCACTTCCTCCCAGTGTACTTCCTCTTCAGAGTGCACTTTCTCCCAGTATGCTTGCTCTACTTCTGTGTTTATTACATCCTCTTGATCAAGAGTACAGTTCTGCGTTGCAGATGGAAAAAAGAAAAGACTGTAGTGGTCTTGCAGAGGACCAGAGTTCAGTTCTAAGCACACACAACAGGTGACTCAAAATTACCTGTAACAGACACCAACCATCTCCTAGCCTCTGTAAGAATACATACAAAAGTGGCAGATATATATAAAGACAGACAGACAGACAAACACACACACACACACACACTCTCTTACACACATTAATTAAAAATAAATATTTTTAAAAATATCTCTCAGGCATAATGTTTGAGAGTGTGATAAAGAGAAGGGAAGAACAACTAAAATGATCATAAATAACTTTAATGGCCAGAACAATCTATAAAACAAATATATACCTATACCCAAAACACAGAAAAGGAATTTTCGGTAAATCACTTTTAAATATGTACAATTTTTCCAGTGTCTAATTGAGAGGCTGTCACTGCACCTACTGCATCTGACCTGAGGATATGAAGAGTAAATGCTAAGGATGTTCATATCACAGCAGAGGTTAATCTACAAGAACCTTAAATGCACAGGTATAAATTAGGATGGTTGGACTGTAGTTTTATCTTACACAGAAAACCTTTAAATGGAAGCTAATGACAGCTGGTGAAATGTGAGTCTGCAATTCAGTCACTCACAAACCATCAACACGAAGCAATGTAACGGCAAGATCCCTTTTAGTGTGCACAGAGTTGTATAATTTGCCTATCTAGAACAATATGAAATTAAGACTCTGGGTTTTTTTTTTTGTTGTTGTTGCTGTTACCTAAGCAATCAAATATAGTTAGGTGGGAAAAGTGAATTACAAAAAGTCATTTTGGTTTTGTAACTATTGACCTGAGTTGTTGTTTCCTGAGTTATGAAATAAGCTAATGAAAATAAGATGCATTTACTGACTAGAAAACTTCCTTAACATGCATACCTAATTTTACTTACAGAAGGGAGAAGACTGACATCAGTAGAAAAAGAAATCAGCCAGTAAAAGGGCAAGGATCAGATGGAGTCCTTCTGTAAGGACTGCTATGTCATGGTTGCCATGGAGATGAATACAGAAAAGCATGAGAAGTATGAGTGATACAGAGCCACTGGCCACCCAGATCAGACTGGCAAACACTGGGATAAAAATACTTTTAAGTTTTATAAGGTGACTGGGCTACTTCAAAGTGCTCTACTAAGGGGCACTCAGTGTCTCTGGAGCTTTCCCAACTTGAACTTTTAAAGATTCAGAGGCCATCGTAACAGAGAACACACTTAAACAAAAAATAAAATAAAGACTTACCTCTGCTCAACACAACACATATTGAATGGATAATGTGTATTACTTTAACTGAAGTATATAATATTTATTACATATCTAATTAAGTAGTGATTATAGAGGAGCTCACTTTTATTAACTTATGAATACATCAGATGTAAATAAATGTTTTCTTAGGGTTTCCTATTAATTCTTTTTTGCCTGTGAATACAAAAATGTAAATTCCTAATGAGCAAAAGTAATCCCTAATGATCTAAGGATGCTGACAATTTCCAAAATTATAGGCAGAGTGAGAGGATTTATCAGAATTAAGAAAACAAATTTCATAAAGACCGAAGTCATTTTAAAAAGTAAGTACAGCAGGGCATGGTGGCGCACGCCTTTAATCCCAGCACTTGGGAGGCAGAGGCAGGCAGATTTCTGAGTTCGAGGCCAGCCTGGTCTACAAAGTGAGTTCCAGGACAGCCAGGTCTTTTTTTTTTTTTTTTTTTTGGTTTTTCAAGACAGGGTTTCTCTGTATAGCCCTGGCTGTCCTGGAACTCACTTTGTAGACCAGGATAGCCAGGTCTTTATAGAGAAACCCTGTTCCAAAACCAAACAAACAAACACCCCAAAACAAACAAGCAAACAAAAACTACAGTATTTTAACATTAAAATGGGAGCAATGAAATCCCAAACCGTGTATTATGTTCATCAACTAAAACAAGGAGCATAAATTAAAATTAACATTCTAGATGTGAGAAGGCAAACAACAAATATCCCTTGCAGATTCTGAAGAGGAGCCACCTTTGACATTGGCACCACTATAGCCACCCACTGCTGGGAAAATGAAGAATGGATATTGTGAACTTAGAGTAAAGAGTCTGTTGCTACCTTAGAATTAAGTTTTTAGAAGAACTTAAAAATATACAAAATAAAATTCCAAAGATGTGTGTAAGACAATAAAAACTAATAAATAGTTGATATATTTATTTATCTCGGAATAAGAGAGTGGAGAAGTGGAAAAAGTGTCAGGTAAGACTTCAGCTGTAAATTGGCAAATGATTCCTAAACAGTAAGCAAAACAACTTTGAAGATGTCAATGGTATGTTTGTTTCTTGGGCTGTTTTAGGTAATACTTCCTCCAACAGTTAGAACTGAATTCAGGAGGACAACTTTTCCAGCTCTACTTGAAACAGAAAGGCCTGCCAAGGAACAAGCAGGAAGTCAGCAGTCCTGGTGGATTTCTCACTAACTCAGGGCATGTTACAGAAAGAGGTACAATGTTTTCAAGTACTACAGTACTTGTGTCACAGATCACTAGGAAGCAGTGACATGAGTATAGAAATGTCTCTTGGCAAACCATGCTGAACTACTGATGACGCTTCTGGGCAGTAATCAGGATTTCCTCATGCTTTCCCTATTTATAAAATGGATTAACACTCTTCAACTGGTAGGGCTGATCAGGGTGTTTAAAATGGCTTATACTAGTGCCTTAAGAAATGAGTGAGGCAGAGTTGGGTGTGGTGGTGCACACCTTTGATCCCAGTACGGCAGAGGCAGAGAGGCAGAGAGAGGCAGAATCTGTGAGTTCAAGGTCAGCCAGGTCTAGACAGCAAGGGCTACAGAGAGAAACAGTCTGGAAAAAAAACAAACAAAATAACAACAAACCCAACCGCCTCAAAACCAAAATAAACAAGCCAAACCAAAACCCCAAACAAAACAAAAACAAAAAACACCACCCCAAAATAACCAAAAAGTAAGGCAGCATGGCTAAAAAACAAAAACAAAAGCAAAAAACCCCAAAAGTCCTTTACACACACACACACACACACACACACACACGTACTGTTTTCAGACATCAGATCTCATTATGGATGGTTGTGAGCCACCATGTGGTTGCTGGGATCTGAATTCAGGACTGTCAGAAGAGCAGTCAGTGCTCTTAACCGCTGAGCCATCTCGCCAGTCCCAAAAACTCATTTTTAGAAAATAAAGGAGTTAACACTTTAAAAATGTTTACATGAGATTAAATTAAGAATATACAATTGCCACTTCTCCATGAACATAAAACTTTTATACTATTAAAAATGTTTTCCTTTCTCTGAGATTCTTATAACTGAAAAGGTAAGATGACTTGGGTTGTGGGGCTCCACAAATGAGATTCAAACTGGTAGTAGGGTTTTTTTCTTTTTCTTAATTTAAGACAAGGTCTCATTATGTAACCCTGGCTGTCCTGGAAGGCACTCTGTAGACCAGAGTGGCCCTCAAGCTCAGATATATACCTTTCTTGGCCTCCTGAGTGCTGGAGTAAAGGCCTTGGACACCATGGCCAGCATGACCTTTTCTTCTTAAAAGATTTGTTTTACATGATTATTTTAAATGCCTGTCTTTGTGTGTATGCATCAGATCACGAGAGCACCTGGAAGTACAGTTAATGATTTGAGTCCCAGATTAAATATTTCATAAGTTGCTTTGGTCGTAGGATCTTATCATAGCACAAAAACAAAACAAAACACCAAGACACAGGGTTAATTGTATAATTATGTGCACATCTGTTGGGAACCAACTCTTAGCAGAAAGTGGCTAATCATCTCTATCCATCTCAGGCTATTTACTTACAGGTGGTACTTTTCCAACTTGATGAGAGACTTGTTTTCCTAACATAGCATGTTTTTGCAAAAAGCCCACCACAGCCGGACACACTCTGGTGTAACATCTTGTTTTTCTCCTATACATCCTGGCCCTGTGGTTAAGTGCCTCCAGCTGCACTCCCCAGTGAGTGGATATATTACCCATAGTTGCCTTTCAATAAATGAGACATGAGACTTGATCCTTGAGCATACAGTGTGTGTTTTCTCCATTCTTTTAGGTGTTTTTTTTTTTTTTTTTTTTTTTTTGGTTTTTCGAGACAGGGTTTCTCTGTATAGCCCTGGCTGTCCTGGAACTCACTTTGTAGACCAGGTTGGCCTCGAACTCAGAAATACGCCTGCCTCTGCCTCCCAAGTGCTGGGATTAAAGGCGTGCGCCACCACGCCCGGCTGTTTTCTCCATTCTTTTTTTTTTTAAAGATTTATTTTATTTTATTATATGTAAGTACACTGTAGCTGTCTTCAGACACTCCAGAAGAGGGAGCCAGATCTCGTTACGGATGGTTGTGAGCCACCATGTGGTTGCTGGGATTTGAACTTATCACCTTTGGAAGAGCAGTCGGGTGCTCTTACCCGCTGAGCCATCTCACCAGCCCCCTGTTTTCTCCATTCTTAAAGTCTCCTGCTCTTCAGTCCCCACTCTTTCTCTTGCAGACCCTGTTGACTGACCCACAGACTGGGTCACACATCAATTAAGCATTCATCCTTTTCCTAGAACCTGGAAGGCATAGATATATGGCTACACATAGTTGATAAGTTCCAAATGGAATTCTAAGAGCATATTTTCTGTATTCTACATAAAATATAAATTTCAAATGCCTTTCTTCCACTGTGTCTTCTCCAGGTAAAGCAAGGTTTTCATGTTTTCCATGATAAAATATTATTATTCCTTCTAGGAATCTAAAGGTGGCTTCAGAGGAAGTAAAATTTCCTGGTGTAGGAAGTATTATGTACACTTAACGTTCTAATGGTATTCAAGCTGCTATTTAGATTTTTCTGTGCCTCTCCCTCAGTTGGAAACAACCTGCCCCTTCTTTCACCTGTCTGAATGTGGCTTACCTCCTCTCAACATGAGATTATTGACAGCTGACTTACTTCCCACCACTGTTTACACCCTTTTACTACCTATTCCTTCTCTGCACTTGGGACACTAGTGTGGCTAAATTCTAAGGTCTGCCTTTTACACTTTGTGCCTTTTCCCTTTCCTATCCCTAAGAACATTCTGGAGTTTAATAATTCAGTTTTTTCCCCTTTAATTGACTTAATTAGGTATATTTAGCCTAAATTTGTGTGTGTAAGCACACCTATTTAACACAAGATCTCAAACATGTTAACTAATGATATCTATCACTAAGTTATCCTCCACTGCCTAAGCCTAATTTTAAATTGAGGAGTTTTATTATAAACACTAAGAAAGAACAGATATTGGTTAGGTAGGAGATCTGGTCTCGATGTATTTACAGACTCCATTCCTATGAGACAGCATAAATAATCCCTATTCCCCAATTTCTCCCAGTGATAGGTGAGCAGGTGTGAGCACCCCTGCATGGTGTATGACTGTGGGCCCAAGATCGCTCTTGAAATAAAAGTCCTCTTGCAATTTGCATCAAGACCGTTTCTCGTGAGTGATTTGGGGTGTTGCCTCTCCTGAGTCAGAACGGGAAGTCCTCATGTTGTTGGTCTTTCATTTGGTGCATTGTCCAGGAAACACGACCACCCCTCACACCTGAGAACCGACTTGGAGGTATGGGGATCCCCTCTGGATTGTGTGCGTGCTAGACTGGTGTCTCTGTTCTGAGTGTCTGTTTTCTGTTTTCTGAAACGAACGTGCACTTGTTTTGGTTTGTTTATCTGTGTCTCATCCTTTGTTTCTGAAGTATGGCGCAGCCTGAGTTTGGATCCGTCTGATTTTATTCTGATCAACCTGAGTTTATTCTGATCAGTCTGAGTTTGGATTCTCTGGTTTTGGTTGTCCAGGTGGAAGCAGATGACGGTGTTTGTAGATGATGGGGTTTTCTGAAATGCTTGTGCTTTGTATTTGCAGCTGTCCTCTCGGGCCGTAAGGACTGGAGGGCTATGGTTAGCAGACATGCTAGGACCACAGGCTGCCGCCCTGGGGGACGCCCTGGAAAATGGGGAGAGCTAGGGATGCCTGGTAGTCTCTGGAGATCGGTAAGAGGGACCGAGTTCTGTTGTTGAAGCAGAAGCTTCCCCCTCGGAGATCATCTAATTTTTTTGCTTGCTTGTGGAGGATGAGAAAGGGTCGTGTGTGTCTGAATCAGTTGGTTTCTGTTTTGTGTGTTTTTGTGTATGTGTTTAGAGCTCTGTGAAAATCTAGAGAATCAAAGGTAATTCTCATAGGTGCTTTGTATACCCTGCCTGACTAGAGATAGCTTACACACAAGAGAACGGGTTTGAGAAAAGCAGTACTCTCCGACTATCTGGGGATAATTTGATGAAAGAGAAAAAGAAAAAATAAGTAGTATCAATTGGTCTTTGGAGCCCTGCACCAGTAGTTAGAAGTCTAGTGTGACTGGAGAAGCCCTACTAGGAGCTGATTGTAAACGCTGCTCTTAAAGGGACCAGCAGCTTCTCGAGTTCTATGGTAGGGAACTGATGGCTGTTTCTCCTAGAATAATCTCTGTGACTGTGATTATTGTGTTCATCAGGTGACAAGGTGCTCCTCTCTTGAAATTACAGCTAAGAAAATTAAGAATTTTGTTTTAAATAAGCAAATGTATACAACCATTTCATTTTTGTTTCTGAATAGTTTTAAAGGTACAAATATGCTTTATATTGTCTTGGTTATAGATTATTGGCTATTATTAAAAATTTGTAACACTGGTAACAGAAAGTTGGCTTTAAAATGGTAACTCTGGGTTGGAGTAATTTAGAACTATAAGATGCAGCATGAGACAACCCAAGGAGACAGGTCTCTAAAAATATGCCTGAATTGGGTAATATTCTATGTAATTCTTATCCCAGAAACAGGACTTATAAAAGATAGGATTTAGGGCAGTGTCTCTTTGAGGAATTGGGGGCTGCACCTTCTTGCGTTTGTGTGCAGGAACAGGCAGCCAAACTTTGTAGCAAGTAATGTTTTTGGTGTTGATTTTTAAAGAGAATAGATTGTTTACACTGTTAAAATTGGGTTTTGTTTCCCAAAATTGTGGTTGTGCTCTGGTGTTACAAGAGAAATCGAGAGTGAAGGCTTCTCCCAAATCGGAGCTACCAGCTAATCCATCGGCTCCTCCAAAGTCTATCCTGGAATTGAGAAGCCTCCTGAGTGGCCTAGTCCACTACTTCCTCCTTATCTACAGCCTTAACCCCTGTGGATGGGGAACCCCGAACCCCTTGGGGTGGCAGGAGGTGGACTCGCTGCGGGTACATGGAGCCGGAGAGCACAGAGTCCAGACAGACTCTGGTGGACCTGCTCAACCTTCAACCCCTTCAGTACTGGTCATTTTCCTCTGCTGATCCTTATAACTGGAAAACTAACCACCCCCCTTTCTCAGAGGATCCCCAACGCCGCACAGGGTTGGTGGAGTCCCTTATGTTCTCTCATCAGCCTACTTGGGATGATTGTCAGCAGATGCTGCAGACGCTCTTCACAACCGAAGAGCGAGAGAAAATTCTGTTAGAGGCTAGAAAAAATAACCTGGGAGCCAACAGGCAGCCTACACAGCTACAAAATGAGATCGACATGGGATTCCCTTTGACTCGCCCCGGTAGGGACTACAACATGGCTAAAGGTAGGAAGAGCTTAAAAACCTACCACCAGGCTCTGGTCTCTAAGGCTCCTCAAAATGGCCCACTAACTTGGCTAAGGTAAGAGACGGTGTATTACAAGAGGGAGACAGTTACGAGATCTAGTGAAGCAGGCAGAAGAAAGAGGCGGGATGCAGAAGAGAACAGGAGGGATGGTAGACAAGAGAGAAATTTGACTAGAATCTTGGCCGCAGTGTTAGAAGGGAAGAGTGGTAGGAAAGAAAGAAAAGACAGGACCTAGATAGATAGGAAACCTGGGCAACAAAAGACCAATGTGCTTAACAGAATTGAGTGAGTTGGAGTACTGAGCCTCAGCTAAAAAGGCTCAGCTGTGCCAGACTAAAGTTACTTATTTGGGATACACTCTTCAAGATGGGAAGAGGTGACTAACAAGCCAGAAAAAAAGACTGTAACTCAGATCCCCACCCTAACTACACCAAGGCAAGTAAGAGAATTCTTGGGCACCGCTGGCTTCTGCAGGCTCTGGATACCTGGGTTTGTGACCTTAACTGCCCCATTGTAACCCTTAACCAAGGAAGGGGAGGTGTTTGTGTGGACCCCAGATCACCAGAAAGCCTTTGAAAAAATTAAAAAGGCCCTACTATCAGCCCCAGCCTTAGCCTTGACTAATGAGAGAGCAGGGGTCGCCAGAGGATTCCTTACTCAGACTTCAGGACCCTGGAAAAGGCCAGTGGCATACCTATCCAAGAAGTTAGACCCTCTTGCCAGCAGGTGGCCTTTTTTTCGTGAAAGCTATTGTAGCCATAGCTCTACTTGTCAAGGATGCTGATAAGCTCACTCTGGGACAGCAAGTAACTGTAGTGGCACCCCACACTCTTGAAAGCATTATCCAACAGCTCCCTGACCGATGGATGACCAACACTTGTATGACACATTATCAGAGCTTTTTGTTGACTGAACGATTGACCTTCACTCCCCCTGCTGTCCTCAATCCTGCTCCCCTACTGCCCGAGACTGATGACTCTTCATCTACTCATCACTGAGTTGACATTCTGGCAGTAGAAACTTGAAATGATCTGAAGGATCAGCCTTGGCCTGGGAGTCTAAGTCGGTACACGGGATGGCAGTAGCTTCGTGGTTAAAGGTAATCAGAAGGCAGGAGCAGCAGTGGTGGACACGGAAAGCAAGTGATCTGGGCCAGCAGTCTCCCTGAAGGGACATTGGCCCAGAAAGCCGAACTTGTGGCTTTGATACAAGCGCTGTGAATGGCAAAGGGGAAGTCTATCAACATTTACACTGACAGCAGGTATGCTTTTGCCACTGCATAGAGCAACATACAAAGAGGGCTGTTGACATGTGCAGAGAAAGATATAAGATGCTGTGGCTAAAGGGAATCAGATGGCAGACCTGTCAAACAGGCGGCCCAAAGAGCAATAATCCTGGCAATCAAGGAGTCTAAAGATTATTATGATGTCAGAGATGGACAAATTAGGACTGGTAAAGGAAACCCAGTATGGGGTAGTAGAAACAGAAGGAAAACTAGTCCTTCCACAGGAAGGACACAAGTATGTTACCAACTTACATTATTTGACCCACTTGGGGGCCAAGCAATTAAAAGGTGTGGTTAGGTCCTCTGACTACTATGTTATAGGACTCTCTGACTTGGCAGAAGAAATAGTCAGAAGCTGCAAGGCCTGTGCTACACTCCATGTATATATACTCTTGAGAAGAGGCTCAGGGGTGACTGGCCTGGGGCCTACTGGGAGGAAGATTTTACAGAAATTAAGCCAGCTAGATATGGCAACAAGTACTTATTAGTGGTTATAGACACCTTTTCAGGCTAGGTAAAAGCTTTTCCTACCAGGACTGAGATAGCCAGTGTGATGGCCAAGAAGATCCTAGAAGAAATCTTTCCACGATTTGGGATACCCAAGGTAATCAGGTCCGAGATAACGGACCTGCCTTTGTTGCCCAGGTAAGTCAGGGATTGGCCAAGATATTGGAGATTGATTAAAAGTTACATGGTTCATACAGACCCCAAAGTTCAGGACAGGTAGAGAGGATGAATAGAACCATTAAAGAGACCTTTACCAAATTGACAGCAGAGACTAGGGCTAATGATTGGATAGCTCTCCTACCCTTTGTGTTCTTCAGGGTTAAAAACACCCCTGGACAGTTTGGACTGACCCCCTATGAATTAGCTACAGGGAGCCCCCTCTACTCGTAAAAATTACCTCTGTACATAGTGCTGACATGCTGCTTTCCCAGCCTTTGTTCTCTAGGCTCAAGGCGCTCGAGTGGGTGAGACAGCGAGCATGGAAGCAGCTCCAGAAAGCCTACTCAAGAGAAGGAGACCTGCAAGTCCCACATCACTTCCAGGTTAGAGATTCGGTCGCCATTAGATGTCACCGCGCAGGAAATCTTGAGACTTGGTGGAAAGGCCCTCCTTATCTTGTACTCTTGACCACCCTACTTTCTAACCTTATGGGACCCCTTTTGATCTTGCTTCTGCTTTTAATTATAGGTCCATGTGTGTTAAGTAGGCTAGTCATTGCTATTAGAGCAAAACTTAGTACAGTGCAACTTTTAGTTTTGAGACAACAGTATCATGCCCTAAAGGATCAAGTGCATCAGGGAAAAGATAGTGTCTAGTTCTAAGATTAGAACTACTAACAAGTAGAAGTGGGGAATGAAAAAGTGAAACATAAAAACATAAAAACTAGGCCTTTAGGACCAGGCTTGAGAATGTGTTTATTCAAAAAGGGTCACCCTGACCATTCATGGAACCCGCTATGCAAATGTACTATTGTTAGAGGCTCTTGGAAACTGTCTTGAGAAATAACCCACACAATTACCAGGTATTTCTTGTGACTCTTGTGACTTTGTACTTCCTTGTGACTCTTAACTGGTATTTTTGGTATTTTCCAACAACGCCCTCCCCACCGCCTTGAGTTGTGGTTTCTTCCTTTAAATACCCCCTTACCCAGCTACTTGGGGCACCACGGTCCTCTACCCTTGTGGTGTATGACTATGGGCCCAAGAGTGCTCTTGAAATAAAAGTCCTCTTGCAATTTGCATCAAGACCATTTCTCGTGAGTGATTTGGGGTGTCGCCTCTCCTGAGTCAGAACGTGGGGGAGTCCTCACGTTGTGGGTCTTCCACTTTCTGAAATTCAAGTATTAGGAGTCTACATAGGGTAGACAGAATTCAGGTCACATATTTACTGTATTTTATAAACATGAAGGACAAAGACAGTAAAATGTTGCTATTATGAAAGATGAACTGTTATCCAAAATTTAAAAGGCTACTTCCTGTCTTCCATTGACAATGATATCAGAGGATTACCCATTGATTTCTTTCTTACAGAGACAGAGCCTCAAGTAAACATAGCTAGCTGCCTTTAAGCTCACTATACAGCTAAGGGTGACCATGAATTTCTGATTCTCTTGCTTCCAACATCTAGGACCTGGGATTACAGGAATGCACTACCATGCCCATTTTTCTTTGGGCAGTGCTGGAGATAGTACACAGGGCTTTGCACATTTTAGACAAGCATTCTACCAGCTGAGCTGTATTATAAGTTCTCGCTCCAATTTCATTCAGTTTATGAAAATAAAAGTGAGACACTAAGAATTAAAACAAGACCATACAAGGAAGTCTCTTCTCAGCCATTCATTTTCAAGCCCCCACATGGGAAGTGGTAGGAGAATATCTGTAGGAATACAATTTATTGTCTGCTCCTCCACTCAGAAGTAGCTGTGAGAAAACAAAGAGAAAAAAGTAAACATAAATATACAGTAGTCAGACACAATTAAATATGACTGAGTTTTTGTTTTGTTTTGTTTTTGAAGGCAGTTTCTCTTTGTAGCCTTGACTGTTCTGGAACTCACTCTGTAGACTGGGCTGGCTTCATGCTCTGAGATCTGTCATCCTCTGCTTCCCTAGTGCTAGGATTAGAGGCTTGCACAGCCATGCCTGTCAAGACAGTCTTTACAGGAGCATGTATATCTTATATTTTGACTATACTTTCCAACCAGACCCTTCCTGATTTGCCTCCCTTCCCAATAGTCTTGCTTTTCCTTTCATGTTATATATATAAATGATTTCATGTATGTATGTAAAATGGCCCAGCTTGAAACAGTATTTAAGGGGACAATTAGAACAAACTTATCTACTATATAGGCTGAGCATCCTCTGTCCAAAATTATTCAATATAGGTTAGGAATGTAGCTCACAGATAGAGCTGAGCCCAAGTGAGCTGTAGCTCACAGGTAGAGCTGAACCCAGGAGAGCTGTATCTTACAGGTAGAGCTGAGCCCAGGTGAGCTGTAGCTCACAAACTAAGCACACATAGCCGGGCGTGGTGGCGCACGCCTTTAATCCCAGCACTCGGGAGGCAGAGGCAGGCAGATTTCTGAGTTCGAGGCCAGCCTGGTCTACAACGTGAGTTCCAGGACAGCCAGGGCTACACAGAGAAACCGTCTCAAACAAACAAACAAACAAACAAAAAGACAGGCCTGTTCAGAGTCTTTTATAAGATCACCTTCAGACAATGTACATAAAATACAAAAGAAGCAAAAGAGAAGTTTAGATTAGGGTTCCATTCTAAAATACCTCTTAAATGTGCAAATAAATGCTTCCGGTCCAAAGCATTTCAGGTAAGGGATCTTTTCTGAAGAAAAGTATTTATTTACACTATAGTATAAGCTGGTCTCAAACTTGCAGCAATCTTCCTGATTCAATCTTCCTGTAACTGAGGTCACAGGGGTGAACTACCACACCCAAAAATAATCAAGTCTTTAAAAGATAGTATATTATTTGTAGGCAAATGTATACGCAAGTTGTCTAGCAGCTCTAGGACCTACATCTGGAAAGAATTTTTGGACAACATGCACATAAAAATGATTGTAAAATATAATCCATATTTATTTTGTAAAATATACCTAGGTGGGCATAGTAGCATATAACTGCAATACCAGCACTTAGGAGTCTGAGAGTGGAGGCTGCTGTGAGCTTGAGGCCAGCCAAGGCTACATTGCAAAACCATGTCTCCCTCCCAACGCCCCCCTCAAAAAAAAAAAAAAAAAAAACCCACAACCAACAATAAAAAAAAAAAATCCCCCAAACTGTAATACCATTAGTCTGAAGTAGTGAATTTATGGACCTAATGGAATTTGTTAAAAATGTCTTATTAATATATCCATGAGGAACCTGGGCCAACACAGGCCTGTAATACCAGCAACTAAAGCTGAGAGGATCACAAAGTTAAGAGTAATATCCCATCTCAAAATAAGAAAAAATAAGAAAAAGAGGACTAGTATACTGGTGCACACATATAACCCCAACATTGGAGATGGAGACAGTCAGTTCAAGGTCATCCTCAGCTATACAATAGACTCAAAGACAGCCAGGCTCCATGAGACCCTGCTATCAAAAACAGGAAAGGAAAGGAAAAAGAAGGGCTGCTATATGACCAATTGGTAGGTCACTTGCCTAGTACAGTGAGAACCCTGGAGTTCTCTGGAATGATATTCATGAAGAAAAAAAAAAAAAAAACCCTGTGTTTTTTTCTTTCAATTTTTAATACTCTAACCTATTAAAAAGGAAATTATTTTTTTAGTATGGGATGTAAAAAACAATAATAAAAATCAGAAATAAGCCGGGCGTGGTGGCGCACGCCTTTAATCCCAGCACTCAGGAGGCAGAGGGCAGGCGGATTTCTGAGTTCGAGGCCAGCCTGGTCTACAGAGTGAGTTCCAGGACAGCCAGGGCTACACAGAGAAACCCTGTCTCGAAAAACAAAAAAACAAAACAAAACAATCAGAAATATAAAACTGCTAACTCTTAAGGACTGGAGAGATGGCTCAGTAGTTAAGAACACTGGCTGAAGATGCTATTCCAGAGGTCCTGAGTTCAATTCCCAGCAACCACATGGTGACTCACAACCATCCATAATGGAATCTGATGCTCTTTTCTGGTGTAGCTGAAGAAAGTGACAGCGTACTCACATCCATAAAATAAATAAATCTTAAAAAAAAAAAAAACCCAAAAAACAACAACAACAAAAAAACCCTGCTAACTTTTAGGTTGAGCAGTGGTGACAGAAAACAGACAGGCAGATCTCTGAGTTCTGGGCCACCCAGATTTATACATCAAATTCCAGGAAAGCCAGGCTACAGACTAAGACCCTGTTTTGAAAAACAAAACAAAACAAAACCCCTGCTACCTTGAAACATCAGGTTTATCCCTTTTTGTCTTAAAGCAGTTTGTAAATTCTTACCCCTGTGTCTGTCCAGTCCACACTTAGAACTTTGTCTTCATGAGCAGCTAGATCGTAGAGAGGAGCCTTACAGCTAAAGGTGAAAACAAACATGGTGTATGTATTTACTGTTTTAATACAAACATATGAATAATCACTAATACCTTTCTCAAAATTTTACTGTATTTACTCCAGATTGATTACAACACTCAAAAAAATGCTATCCAATTACAGAAATTTATTCACAATAAAGCCCACTTTTACACTTTTGTACTTGAATTTTATTCCAAATCATGGCTTTATATATCCTTTGTCTAGCCATTTGTATAACTCCTACATTGTATTTCTAAGTCCAATCTTTTCCTTGAGCTTGATATATGTGTGTGTGTGTGTGTATGTTTGTATATATGTACACACACATTTATTTATTGTTGGATAGGCAATATCTGGGTAATCAAAACTTTTTCTCCTACTTTATTAAATGGTCAGAAAAATGGGTTTGTAAGTTGTGTGGCTTAAAAAAAAGCAACAAAAACATTAACATGAATTAAATTCCTTTGTTCCTGCATTTTGTATGTATACTTGTGTGCATATGCATATACAGGTAAACATGTATATAAGAAGACAAACCTGGGTGTTATTCCTGAAGTGCTATAGACACATTCTCTCACTATCCTGAGACAAACCATGTAGGCTATGCTGGCTAGCTGGCAGTCCACAGGGATTCCCATTTTGTTTCCCCAGTGCTAAGATTACAAACACACCTACCACAGTTTGTTTTTCTCATTTGGATTCTGGGGCCCTCATGTGTGTGCAAGGGAAACATTTTACTGAGCTGTCCCTCCAGACCAATTCTGAAACTTTTTGAGTAATAATATTTATCATATCAAGTAGTATAGTTGAATATGAATTTGAATAATTTCATTATTTCTCTGTATGTAATGATAATTGATATATTTGTTTTACAGATCATAATTATACTTTACTTAAAAAAAATTTATTTGTTTTATGTATATGAGAACACTGTAGCTGTCTTCAGACACACCAGAAGAGGGCATTGGATCCCATTACAGATTGTTGTGAGCCACCATGTGGTTGCTGGGAATTGAACTCAGGATTTCTGGAAGAGCAGTTTGTGCTCTTAACCACTGAGCCATCTCTCCAGCCTGATTTTACTTTAAGGTTTATTTTTTTAGCTGTGTGTATTCATGTACGTGTGGGAGTATGTATATATGAGTACATTTGCCAGAGACATCAAGTTCCCCAGGAGCTGGAATTACAAGTAGTTGTAAGCTGTCAGACATATGTGCCAAGAACCTGTAAGAGCAGCAAGTGCTTTTAACTACTAAACCATGCTTCCAGCCCCAGCATTTACCTTCTTGTATCCCATAGCTTCACAATGTTATCTAAAGAGCCGGAGATCAGCTGCTGTTCGTGGGTAGGAGACCACTTCACTGATGTTACCCAGCCTGTGTGTGAGGTGAGGGACAGCGACACCAAAGAGCCATCTGAACAGAGAAAAAGGAAATGCCAGGAAAGAAAAACAGAACACATCTAAAGAATACTTATAGAAACTTATCTTTTTAATTTTTTCAATATTCCCCACTGGATACAACATACCTTTAGTTCGGGGATCCCACAGTCTAATATGCCTGTCTGTGCTTCCAGATGCCAAACGTTTACAAAGGGGAGAATAGGAAATACAATTAAATACTTTATTTCCTGTCTGAAAAATAAAAAGAAAGAACATTTAACCACAGTGGGCCAAAAGTATCCACCTTTAAAAATTTGTTACCAAAAAGATTGCTAGTTAGAGGAACCCCAAAATGAAATCTTACCAGAGTTGACTTAAGACCGCCAGACTCAACATCCCACACTCTAATTGTGTGATCCCAAGATGCACTGCAGATTTCTTCAGCATCTGACCAAAGGACTGAGGAAATTGCTTCTGTGTGGCCAGAGAGGGTCACCAAGGGTGTCTAGAAACGAAAGTCCCCAAAAGGGGGAAAACCCATTTTCACCAGAGAATAACGGAGACAACAGTAGACTTTAGGGTCCGGCTTGGTGGTGAACATCGACACTCAGGAGGCAAAGGGAGGTGGAACTCTTGAGTTCCAGGCCAGCCAAGGCTACATAGTGATACCCTGCCAAAATAAAAGACGTTAATGTCAAGAAGCCACAGGAATGGTTGATAGGGCAAGGGTTCTTGCCCCAAGCCTGATGACCTAAGTTCAATCTCCAAAATCCACATCAGGATAGGAAAGAACTAATTCCTACCAAGTTGTCCTCTGCCTTCCATACATGCACCTTGGCTCAGTCAAACCCCTACCCTAAATAAATGTAAAGCAGGTTTAGGGCTAGACAGATGGCTCAGTGGTTAAGAGCAGTTGCTGTTCTTCCAAAAGATCCAGGATTGGTTCCCAAACTCCAACCAGGATGCTCACAACCACCCATAACTCTGGCCCCAGGTGACCTGACACCATCTTAAGATTAAAAGCCATCTTATTACAAGGTCACAATAAGTTCATTCCTGTTTTCTGTAGAGCTTGGGTTTACCATGTCATGAACTGTTTTGTGGATAGAGAAGAGAGAAATGATGTGATTATATTTTAATTAAAACAAAACATAAAAACCACATGCCTGGTATTGGAGAGAGTGAGGCAGGTGGATCTCCTGTAAGTTCGAGGCCAGCCTAGTCTACAAAGTGAGCACAGAGTGAGTTCCCGGACAGCCAGGGATACATAGAGAAACAAACAATCCCTCCCCAAATAAAACAAATCAAAACTTACTCTTGTTAGTCCCAATTGTTCTGTTTTTTGCTTTTTTCTTGGTCGATTTGTGGCTTCTTCCATTTCATCTTCTTCATCTGTAGGGACTGCATCATAAAGAGTAATATTTAATATTGAAAAATTTAGTCAATATTAATGGCAAACTGGAAGAATGTCTTATTTTCTGGGTATATAGCTTTTTTTCTTTTTTCACTTATTAAGCAATATATATTCCTTGTTATTTTGGTTAACACACAAAGGTACATAAAATACTACCTGATCACTGACCAGAGTGCGAGGTCCTAGACTCAACCCTCATTATCAGCAACATTTACAAAACTATTAACTGGATTGGCAATCAAACATGGACAAGTACTTTTTTTTTTAAAGCATATTAAGAACTCAAAATTAACCAGTTTGAAATTTTACTGTCTTTATGGTCCCTGTTATGAATATGTACCATTTTGTCATAACTAGGAAAAACTGTTTCCCACTCAATTCAGACTAAGTTATGATCATACTATATTTATACCATGCAGGAAATGAGGTAAGCACAGGTTGCAAGATACACTTCAGCAATGCTTACTCTCATTAACTATTCTGGGTTTTTTTTTTTTTTTTTTAAAGAAACATGCTTTATAGCTGTTTTTTTAGTGCTAGAGGCCAAAGCTGGAGCCGGGCAAGCAGTAGAACCAGGCTGGATGTCAGTGAGTTACACCTCTAGGTTCTTGATAAATACTCATAAAAGTTAAAAAATATTAAAAATTTTTAGTTTACAGTCTGAGTGTGTTACCTAGCTAAATTTCATATAACAAAGATGTTCTAAAATAGAAAAAGGTACCCAGGTGGTGGTGGTGCACACTGTAATCCCAGCACGTGGGAGGCAGAGGCAGGTGGATCTCTGAGTTTGAGGCCAGCACTCGGGAGGCAGAGGCAGGCAGATTTCTGAGTTCGAGGCCAGCCTGGTCTACAAAGTGAGTTCCAGAACAGCCAGGGCTAGACAGAGAAACCCTGTCTCGAAAAAAACAAAAAAACAAAAACAAAAACAAACAAACAAAAAAACCCAGAAATATATACCACTCTTTTTGTATATACTAAAACACAATGGTCTATTTTTACAGCACATATTAAGTATAAAAGTCACTCAATGAAATTCTAGAAACATCATTAATAAGTCAAATTATATATGTATAAATTATACCTGTAGACCAGATCTTTAGCATCTTATCCCAGGAGCCACTGCAAAACTAAATAGACACATATGAAGGAGAAAGCACATGTAATAAATTATTTTCCTCTGCCCCCACTTTTACTTTCAAAGTTCTGTTTTGCTTGCTTCATCTCTCTACACAGGCTCTGAAATCTCTCCTAGATAATCATACACATGGCCTCCTACTCTTCTGGAAACTGTAGCCGCAATCTCCATGGCGATATTCTTATGTGGACCTGAGACCTGCGGAGCTGCTTAGATCAAAATGGGCAACTAATGTATAGTAAGTACATTAATAGGTCTGTTCTGCTTCTAGAACAAATTAATCATGAGAAATGAAGTTAGACTTTCTCTACAGAAAACAAAGTCCCCCCCCCCCCAAGGGACAAATGTTACCCTATCTAAAAACTATAAAGTATTTCCATGTAGAGAAAAGCAATATAAAGTTCACAACAAACACAAGTGACTTGGGAACAGAGAAAGAAGGCTAGGGTATGCCAGCCACATTTAGCCTCTGTCCCAGACACTTTGAGGCTCAAAGGCACCATCACCTTTGTGTTCTGGCTTGTCCAGTCTTTCTTAGGCTATCATAATCAAATTTTCTTTTGAGCTTTCAGAAGTTAAAGATAAGTTTCTGCCTATATACATAAAAAATAAGGTCTTCTAACTTCCTAGTCAAACATAAGAAAGATAAATTCATTTAAATTTGGACTCAACAACATATAAACTCAAAATAAATCATGACTCTTTATCTCTGAGTGCATCAAACATTGTCCCTGAGTTGCAAAACTCTCTTAAGTATGGAGTTCTCTAAGGCATCATAGGGAACTTTCAAATGCTAAGAGGGTCTGCAGCCCTCTTAAGTCAATGCAGCTGTTACCCTCTGGTGTGAATGACTAACTCTTACATTCTGATCATAAGGGGTAGGGTAGGCTGGGCATCGTGGCTCATGCCTGTAATCCCAGTGCTCAGAATACTGAAGCAGGACAATCAGCAGGGACCTAAGGCCAGACTGGACTATACAGGGAGAATTCCAAGATATCCTGGGGCAGGGTGATAACCTGTCTCAAAAAACAAAACTAAGGGACTAACTAGATTACTTGATTTCTTTTTCTTTTATTCCAATTTGTAAAATATAACTTATAATAAAGATAGATACACTGACTAAAGAACTAAATCAAGTAAATCTCTCTCTCTTATTCTATGGCTATTTACTTTGGGTCTAAATCTTACTATTTTTAGCTTCTGAGTGTTAAGCAAGTTAGACAGCAGCAGGCTGACTACAGATATCACAACAGCGACGGCACAGCAGCCGCTTACCTTAGCTCCTGAGCTATCGACCGCGATGGCGTCCACACTCCCAGCATGCCCTCGGCAGCAGTGCAGAGCTTTCACTTTGTTCTTCTCTACATTCCACTCCCATAAGAGAATAGTCTGGTCCATGGAGGCCGTCAGTAGTAAGCAGGACAAACTGTCTAAAACAAGAAAATAAACAAATTCATACAGAATCTCAGCTGCATCTTATTCTTTATCATTCAGCATTTTTGTGAATGTTTTAATAATAATCAGATGGACTGCTTTTAAAAGAGAGCGGACATGGTAAAAAGGGAAAATTGTTAAGTCAGGCCTAGTAGTGTGTGTGTAATCCTAGCACTCAGGAGGCTGAGGCAAAAGGGTGACAGGTTTTAGCCTGGGCTGTAAAGCAAGTCCTAGGCCAGCCTAGGCTACACAGTGAGAACCTGTGACCACCCCATCCCTCAAAAAAAAAAAAAAAAAAAAACAGAGAAGATGCTTTACAACAGGAAAAATGTTTAATACACGTAGTAACTTGAAAATCCATACTGATAGTTTTGGTAAAGATTTACTTTCATAAACGTATGGATTTGGAGCTAGTATGTGGCTCGGTGGCAAAGTGCATGCCCAGTGTGCACAAAACCCTGGGTTCAACCTCCAGAACCATGGGGAAAACAAACAGCAATCTATGGATTTTAAAATATAATTACTGGGGCTGGAGAAACAGCTTAGTGGTTAAGAGCACTGGCTGCTTCTCTAAAGGACCCAGGTTCAATTCCCAGCACATGGAATGGCACTGACAACTACCCATGACTCTAGTTCCAGGGGATTCGTGACACCAGACACGATCATTATACACATATGAATGCATGCAGCAAATACTTATACACATAAAATTAAATAAGTAAATCTTAAAACATATAATCCTTCCTTCTTGGATACCATATTTCTGAAAGACCCCATAGCAACTAAGGGCTGAAGCATTTCTCACCCAATCACTCTTTTGCTACACTAAAATTAGTTCAATTTTAAACTCTTAAATTTCTTAAGTAGAATCCTACCTTTTTTCACCCAAGCCACATCTTTTACAACATCTGTATGTCCCACAATTGTCGTTATTGACTTTCCTTCCAAGGACCAGATCCGAGAAGTCTTATCATAAGAACCAGACAGGATCCTACAATGAGGGGAAAATGCTATAAAATACAAAATGACTTTGAAGCCCTGAAAACCAATCCTTTCTATGGCAATGACAAAGTAAACTATGGACAGTAAACCCTTCTTTTTATGAAGAACAACATTACAAAGCAAAGCAATAGGTCAGATGTTATACTATTTTTACATTAAAAATAGGGTATTTCACCTTTGTTACTGTAAAACTGCAAATTTCACCAATGCAATACAAATTGCTTATAAAGCCTAACAATCCTTAATTAATCACTGAAAACTATTAAAGAGCAAAAGCACGGATGGGGATGTAGCTCAGTGGTGGACTACTTGCCCATCAAGCAGAAGCCTCTGGGTTTGATGTCCAGCATCACAAAGACAGACAGACAGACAGACAGACAGACAGACAGACAGACAAGACAGACAAAACAAGATACACACACACACACACACACACACACACACACACACAAAACCAAACCAAACCAAACCAAAAAGGAAAGATCATGAACAAGCCAGGCATGGTAGTACACCTTTAATCCCAATACTTGGAAGACAGAAGCAGGAGTTCTCTGAGTTCAAAGCCAGCCTGGTCTACATAGGGAGTTCCAAGATGGCTAAGCAGTAAAGCACTTCCTGCAAAACCCAATGACCTGAGATCAGGGCACAGAACCCATGTGAAGGTCAAGGGTGAGACCCAACTTGTTAGAGTTGTTTTCTGACTGCCACATGTTTTATACATGTGCACAGTGGCACCTGAGCATGACTGACACACACACTCCACAAATAAAAAGGAAGGATAGAAGTAAACTACCGGTTGGGATGATCATCAGCTATAGGTATTTGCTCTAAGATATGCATTCATACCTTTGACACCAGGCTGCCCATGTTAGCTCTACAGTAGTATGTCTGCATACTTCATGGTAGCAGGCAGGGATAGCTATAAAAATTAAAATTTTCCTTCCATGAAAATATGTCTGGTCTTAAATATCAATGACTGCTGACTTATATAGACTATAAAGGTCATGCCACAACATTTTGAAACAAAGAAACCTACTAATAAATACTTGTTTTCTTGAATACACTGGCTGCAAAAAGCCAATTTGGTGTGGCCACCAACATACACAGGTCGGATTTATTTCTATGAAGAAAAAGGAACCAGAGAGAAGTAGTCACATGGTGCATGGCAAAGCCTGAAGGAGGTACAGAAGAGAGCAGCATATCCCCACGGCATACCATTCTTCTGCCCCTTGAATTGAGCTGATCCAGTCATCATGGAACATGCACTGCTCTGGCTGGGGTGCGGTGTACTTTTCCACATATTCTAGTTCCACAACCTCTTCCTAGTCACAGAGAGAGTAGAAAATAAGTCAGGGACAGCTTTAAAATATAACCTTGAAGACAGAAAATATGGGAGCCATTTAAAAGTTAAGATTTTAAACTGGGCGTGGTTGCACACGCCTTTAATCCCAGCACTCGGGAGGCAGAAGCAGGCAGATTTCTGAGTTCAAGGCCAGCCTGCTCTACAGAGTGAGTTCCAGGACAGCCAGTGCTATATAGAGAAACCCTGTCTCAAAAAAAAAAAAAAAAAAAAGAAAAAAAGAAAAAAAAGTTAAGATTTTAGCTTGGTGTGGTGGTATGCCCCTTAATCTTAATACTTGGGAGGCAGAGGCAGGCTGATTTCTGAGTTCAAGACTGGCTTGGTCCACAGTGCAAGTTACAGAATGGCCTGTCTTGACACTTCCCTCTGCGTCCCCCTCCCCCTGCAAAGACTGGCTAAAATGTTAAGTTTGCTCTTATATTCTATAATATTTTAAAATCACAAAATTTTATAGACAATTACAAATTATATTTTAAACAATTTTATTACATTAATCTATTTTCTGTGTTTGCACGCATCCATGCATTCCACAGTGGAGGTCAGAGCATAACTTGTAGGAGTTGGTTCTCTCCTTCTACCATGAGGATCCTAGAGAGGAACTCAGGTCATCATCAGGCTTTGTAGCCAGCGACTTTACTCAGTGAGCCATCTTGCTGGCTCCAAATACCTCTCCCCCCCCATCTTACCTAGACAGGGTCTCACTATAACCAGGCTGGCAATGAGCTTACAGAGACCTGCCTAGTTCTGCCTCTTGAGTGCTGGGATTGTACTCATGGC
The DNA here is from genome assembly GCA_902729485.2 of Mus minutoides. Lineage (NCBI taxonomy): Eukaryota > Metazoa > Chordata > Mammalia > Rodentia > Muridae > Mus > Mus minutoides. The sequence goes on from LR749727.1 coordinate 1,951,766, forward strand.
TGTATTCTTTTTGGCTTAAATTTTATTTATTTTGTGTGTATGGGTGTTTTGTCTGCATGTATGTCTGCTGTGTATATACAATATCCAAGAAGGCCCAAAGAGAGAGTCAATCCCCTGGGACTGTTACTGACAACTGTTAGTCACAGCATGGGTGCTGGGAACTGAGCCCAGAACCTCTCAAAGAGCAGACAATGCTCTTAACCACTGAGCCATCTGTCTAGCTCCTAATGATACTCTTTTTAAAAAAAATGATTTATTTTATTATTTATATAAGTACACTGTTGCTATCTTCAGACACACCAGAAGAGCGCATCAGATCCCATTATAGATGGTTGTAAGCCACCATGTAGTTGCTGAGAATTGAACTCAGGACCTTGGGAAAAGCAATCAGTGCTCTTATAACTGCTTATCCATCACTACAGCCTCTAGTATTCTTAATTATAAAAACACCAAGGAAAATTAAAAAATTACAGGGGAGGTATCACAGTCACTGTAATCTAACCCATATTTTTTTTTTTTTTTTTTTTAAAGATTTATTTTATTTTATTATATGTAAGTACACTGTAGCTGTCCTCAGACACTCCAGAAGAGGGAGCCAGATCTCGTTACGGATGGTTGTGAGCCACCATGTGGTTGCTGGGATTTGAACTTATCACCTTCGAAAGAGCAGTCGGGTGCTCTTACCCGCTGAGTCATCTCACCAGCCCCCTAACCCATATTTTCTAAGATGTGCAATTATGCTGTACTTGTGTTTGGCAGTATACATATACTTATTCCTTTTCTTACTCCTGCTTTCACAAACTTAAAGACTATATCAACTCCTTTGCATTTTCTTGAATAAAATACTTTTAGAGGAGCTGTACAAGATGACTATATAGAAACATAAATTCAAGTTTCTGGTGAATGGTCAAAGGCGCTTGCTAGGAAGCCTGAGGTCTTGAGTTCAATCCCTGGGATCCACAAGAGAGAACCGATTCCCACTAATTGTCTCCTTACCTTCACATACAGGCTATGGCAGCTACACATACCATACCAACCAATCAATCAATCAATAAGTAAATACAATTTTAAAATGTTTTCTAAGACTCCTGGATGTTGAAAACAATTTAAACTGATTCCATAAGGATTCACTCATAATATTTTTGTAATGCATTAAATCAAATAGAAGCTGTGCCCGGTCTTACCGATGAAATGTTCTCCAGTTCCATGTGTTTGACCAAGGGCACTCGAAGAAACTGGCCCTTGATAAGGAAATCAAACTCGACATGTTTGTGGAGTTCTGAAAAAGAATAAGGGCCTTAGAATATCCACAACATATGTACAAGAACCCCCACATAATCAAGTACACAGCACCCACAGCGGCCTCAGTTACTTCACAGCTTCTCCTGGGACATCACACAGATGTTACATTCTAGCATACTGCATGCTTTTTGTTTATTTTTGAGTTAGGGTCTCTGTACTGGAACTCACAGATGTCCACCTGACATTGTCCTGAGTGCTGGGATCAAAGATGTGTGCCACTATGCCACCTGGCTACATGACTTTTAAAGAACCAATATACTTCGTTCTGTTAGCTTATTCTAGATTTTATGGTTATTGTAATTATTTAGGGGCTGGATATAGGCTGTATGCATGCGAAGCACATGTTCTGCCAATGAACTAACTCCACCCTACTAACCACATCTCTTTTGCTTTAAATGACTGGCTTATTGAGTACCACAAGAAGGCAACAGGCTAGACAGCAGCTGAAGAACCACCTGCAGCCCATTTCCTGAATTTTATTATTTTATTTATTCTACTGTGTAGTCCTGGCCATCCTGGAACTTGATCTGTACACAAGCTGGCCAAGATCCACCTGCCTCTGAGTGCTGGAATTAAAGGTGTTGACCACTACAACCTGACCATTACCTAATTTTTAAAAAAGTTGTTTTACAAAAAATGTGTAATATGCACAAAAGTATAAATAACAGTGAACATCATATCCTATTCTAATACCTACTGGTATTATTCCATATTGTCCTGCTAGCCTCTTTTAAAGAAAACCTCAGAAATTACCATTTTGTTTGTAAATGGCTTCATTATATATTTCTAAAATATAAAAACTTAAAACTAAGCTGGGCAGTGATGGCGTACGCCTTTAATCCCAGCACTTGGGAGGCAGAGGCAGGCGGATTTCTGAGTTCGCCTGGTCTACAAAGTGAGTTCCAGGACTGCCAGGGCTACACAGAGAAACCCTGTCTCGATAAAACAAACAAACAAAAAAACCCTTAAAACTATGCTACTATCAAACAGTCACTCTTCGTGTAGTTTTTACTAACAATATATTTTGAAACTGAGTCCTCCTGTGTAGCCCACACTGTCTTCAAACTCACTGCACAGCCCAGGCTGGCCTTGATCATGCCATCTTATTGCCTCAGCCTATGGAGGTAGAACTGCAGGTGTGTGCCAGCCACTCATGTTTTAGAGCAGGCTTTGAAAGTCAGCATCCAACTGATGATTGCATGTCTTTTTATCTTTTTCTTCTTGTCATTTCTTCACTGAGGAAAGTGGGCCAGTTATCTTTCAGTTCTTACATTCTGGGCTAGGTTAATTACATCTCCAAAGTGTCTTTTTACTTTTAAAGTTTATTTTTGCTATTATCTTAGGCACCCATGTGAAGCTCAGAAGACAACTTTGACTCTCTCCACTTTCACTTGGGTTGTGAGGATTAAATTCAGGTCATCAGGCTTATACTACAGGACAATGAGTGCCTTTGGCCATCTGAGCTATGACAGTGCGCTACAAAGTATCTTTTAATATGTTCCTGTCCCCTGCCATATTTTGTACATCGTATCTTGCATACTTTGCAAGTTTTCGTGGAGTACTGTATACCCCATACTGTACTGTATCAACATGGGTCCATTAGCTAGTTTTTTTCCATGTGTGTGTGAGGACACATGGGTGCATGAATGTGAAGTTCAAGGCTGATGTTGAACGTCTTCTTAGCTCACTTGCCACCTTAATCTTAAGCAAGGTCTTACTGAACCCTCAGCTTGATGGTTCCCTAGTCTGGCTTCCCTGCTGAGAGCAAAGGCAGGTCACTTCACCAACCTTCCTGTGTGGGGGCTGGGGATCTGAATGCTGCTCTTCAAGCTTGCACATAAACACTTTATTCTCTCATCTAGCTCTTCAGCCCTCAGCTATGGATTTTTTTTTTTTTCGAGACAGGGTTTCTCTGTATAGCCCTGGCTGTCCTGGAACTCACTCTGTAGACCTGCCTCTGCCTCCCGAGTGCTGGGATTAAAGGCGTGCGCCACCACACCCGGCTAAAATAGTTTGTTTTTTTTTTGTTTTTGTTTTTTTTATTTTTTTATTTTTTATTTTTTGGATTTTTTAAAGATGCTGAAACCCACCTTCTTGATCAGTCTGACTGCATCCACCATAATGTTCCCTGTCTACTATTAACCTATTTAATGGCTGTAACAATTATTGATAATCACTATTTACATCTATTATTGAAACTGGCAATTAGTAATTT
>LR751002.1:0-82500 GCA_902729485.2 Mus minutoides
TTTTTTTTTTTTTTTTTCCTTTTTGGTGCTTCTCATCAATTCAGTATTCCTCAGTTGATAATTCTTCATTTAGCTCTACCCTACTTTTTAATAGGGTTATTTGTTTTCCTGGAGTCTAACTTGCTGAGTTCTTAATATGTATTGGATATTAGTCCTCTATCAGATTTAGGATTGGTACAGATATTTTCGCAACCTGTTGTTTGCCTTTTTGTCTTATTGACAGTGTCCTTTGCCTTACAGAATCTTTGTAATTTTATGAGTTCCCACTTGTTAATTCTTGATCTTACAGGACAAGCCATTGGTGTTCTATTCAGGAATTTTCCCCCTGTGACCATATGTTTGAGGCTCTTTCCCATAACAGCCTTATTTATAATAGTTGGTAGCTAGAAAGAACCCAGATCTCCATCAACAGAGGAATGGATAGAGAAAATTTGGTACATTTACACATTGGGTACTACAGAGATATTAAAATCAATGAATTTATGAAATTCTTAGAAAAATGGATGGATCTGGAGGATATCATCCTGAGTGAGTTAACCCTATCACAAAAGAACACACATGATATGCACTCACTGATAAGTGGATATTAACACTGAAGCTCAGAATACCCAAGATACAATTTACAAAACTCATTAAACTCAAGAACAAGGAAGACCAAAGAGTAGATGTTTTGATTCTTCTAAGAAGGGGGAAAAATACCCAGGGAAGCAGTTACTGAGACAAAATATGAAGCAGAGGCTGAAGGAATGACCTTCTAGGGACTACCCCATCTTGGACTCCATCCCATAAACAACCACCAAACCCAGACACTATTGTGGATGCTAACAAGAGATTGCTGACAGGAACCTGATATAGCTGTCTCCATAGAGCCTCTGCCAGTAATTGATAAATACAGAGGTGGATGCTCACAGCCATCCATTGGACTGAGCACAGGGTCCCCAATGAAGCAGCTAGAGGAAGTTCCCAAGGAGCTAAAGAAATTTGCAACCCCATAGGAGAAACATCAAAATGAACCAGTATCTCCAGAGCTTCCTGGGTCTAAACCACCAATCAAACAAAACACATGGTAGGACTCATGGCTCTAGTTGCATATGTAGCAAAGGATGTCCTAGTAGTTCATCAATGGGAGGAGAGGTCCTTGCTCCTATGAAGGTTATATGCCCCAGTATATGGGAGTAACAAAGCCAGGAATCAGGCGTGGGTAGGTGATTGATTAGGGGATTTTTGGAGGGGAAACTAGGACACAGAATAACATTTGAAGTGTAAATAAAGAAAATATATAATAAAAATAAATTAACAAGGTTTTAAAAAAATAAAAAATTAAAAAGAAAATGAAAGTAGACATAATTAATAAAATTTTCTGCCTCTTCTCTTCTGCATCCTATTCTCTATATTCTGCTCATCTTTCCAGAACCTTTCTGTAGAATTTGGTGATGTTCCTCCTGAGTTTTCAAAATGTTTTTTAGTATGACCTTTAAGATGGTCCTCCATTGCTAATTAGCATTTGATACCTCATTCCTCTTTTCTCCAAGAAAAAGCACCGTCTCTGCTCATGTGCACTTTGTTATATTTGACAGATTCATCTAAGTGCACAGACTTTTAAAATCATTTCTCTAGGTGTTTTTTATACCAAATTGAACACTTTAATGTGCTCTGAAAATGAGCACTATTCTTTTATCATCAGGCCCTCGACCAGGGAGTATTCTACACTGGCCTCAGCAATCGTTGTTCTTATGTTACTGTTATTAATTCACAGGTTGTCTTGCCTCTAATACTTAGGATGTTTTCGGAATTAACCATTAATTTATGGGATTCTAACTGGGATAGCAATAAGTTAAATGATCAAATCAGTTGACAAACCATTATGGCATATAAAAGAACTGGCTCTGACAGAGAAAACTTCAGTTTTCAAAATATGACGAATCAGAGTATCATAAAACAATGCTTATTTTTTCATCTTATGTTTCTTCATATTTTTAGCTCTAAGGACAATTTATCAAATAATCATTTACACATTTTCCTATTGAATTTTTAGCTTTTCTTTTACAAGATGATTTTGTTAATTATAAAATATGTAAATTTTGAAACTGATTAATTGTACTACTTGAACACTAAAACCACATGTACTTTGATATTTAAAGATATTGTTCAGTATCAGCACAAGATTGCCATTAATCAATTTTAATATATCCATTCTTTTGTATATAGAAGTAATTCATATTAGGCTAATAAAACATTAATTTTTAGCATCTGGTTTTGACTTTTTTAGGTAGTATAATAAAATTCACTAAACCATGAGGTACAAAAATATTTTTGTCTTCATTTGTAATTCCTTAACTATTATGCCCCATTTTTGAATTCATATGGTCATTTACATTTTTACCCAGTATTTCAAGCTATTTTTAATTTAAAAAAATGTCATTTATGCATATCTCATCTCATGTAGAAATGTGGAGTGTAGAGATGATGTTTCTAAGGGACTTATTGTTTAAACCATTGGTGCAACACCATGTGGGATAGCATGATTGAATGTGGGGATAGTGAACATTTTCCAAGAAAAAATTTAGTTTCCAACAGTCAAGGGTGAATTCAAAATCAAATACATAATATATATGAGGTGTTTCTGGCAGAGCTGGGAGGTGTTGCATTATGGGACTTGGCTGCAGTCTCAGTTCTAGGCACACAGCAAGGACATTGTGAATAGCATACAGTGCCAACTAAGGCTACCAAAGCCCCACAACTAAGATTGAGATTGTTGTATCCTAAGACTTATAGCCTTTTAATGTACACACAAAGTTTACTGTGTTAAAGAAAAGAATGCTATTGTTATAGGTGGTTCAAATAGAATCGTTTAGGAAACATCTATACAGAAGGGAAGAGGAAGGGAAAGAAAGGGAAGATGAGCTTATAACAAGCTGTATAATAGCACATCTGTTGGGAGAGAGCAGTGAACCAGGTGCTGTTGTGCCAGGAAAGGTTCGTGAACTCCCAAAAGACCACCAAGGAGACAATTCTGATTCAGTCCTATTAGGGTCTCTTTATTCAAACTTGAGCTAGGGCCACACAACAATCTCTGATGTATAAGAATGGGAGGGGACTCCTAGCCCAGTTTCAGGCAAGTGTTGACAGAGGCAAGAAGAGGGTATTTAACCTGACACACAACTGTTTGGAAAGCCATTTGGGATTTTAACATAACTAGCAGCTACTGGGAGCTAAACCATAAACTTCTGTTTACCACGTGGTCTGTGGTTGTTAGGAAGTGAAGTATCATATCAGGGACAGGCTTGCAACCTGGAGGTGTGGATTTGTAGGGGCAATAACCTGGAAACTGATGCTAGGTGCCAGTTAGTTAACTTACGTTCAACCTTAGGTCACGTTCCCTAAGATGGAGTCTGAACCCGAAAGTTCTAGTCTCTCACTACCACAAATCTTTGTCCTTTAAGATTTGACAAAGTGTGTGTTAAGTGTTTTGCTTGAATGATGTGATCCTTTGGCCTAAAGCCTGCAGTAGGACATAACAAAGAAGGGAAGAATAATTGTTGGCATCTACTTACTGTTGATAAATTCAGTGGCAAGTAAAAGCCATTCTCCAAGCCTCAAACAGTAGCATATGTGCAACAGCTAGGTAGCAATGTTACAGCACATTTATTTGGTCTCAGTTTTCCCCTTATCTCAGACCCACTAATTAGCTCACCCGTCTGCTCTCTTCACCATTAACCTTACACTACCTTTCCAAAAACTTTCCTGGTTTATTTCTAACAAGCAGTGGAAAGCAAGACAAAGCTTGTTTGTTGAATGTTTTGTGATTGAAGATTTTTATCAGGCTCTTCAAGAATCTATGTAGGAGCTAGAGAGAGTACCCAAGAGTTGTAGGGGTCTGCAACCCTATAGATGGAACAACAATATGAACTAATCAGAACCCCCAGAGCTCATGTCTCTAGCTGTATATGTATTAGAAGACGTCCTAGTTGGCCATTATTCGGGAAGAAAGGCCCTTGGTCTAGCAATGTTTGTAAGCCCCAGTACAGGGGAAGGCCAGGGCCAGGTAGCGGGAGAGGGAGGGTAGGGGAGCAGGGTGGGGGGAGGCTATAGGGGACTTTTGGATAACACTTGAAATGTAAATGAAGTAACTCTCTAATAATAGTAAAAAAAAAAAAAAAAAGAATCTATGACATCTTCTAAATCTCCGAGTTCTTGTCTACTTCATCATTTCAATCAGTCCTTGACAAGGGTAATTCTTGTTTGATCTCTAGACGTATATATGGCCTGCCATTTCCTTTGCATTGAATCAAAAACTAACATGTGATATCTTCAAAGTTTCTAAGTTAAAGCTTCCATCTCATTTAGTGGTTGGCTAATGACAAATTATAAGCATATGCAATTTCTTTCAATGTATCAGAAAACACAGATTATTTTAACTTTAAGGACAAAAGAGTAATGATACTATGAAAACACATGGGCTATCTGCTGTGGCTTATAGTTTTAGGTTTTTTTTTTTTTTTTTTTTTTTTTTTTTTTTTTTTTTTTTTTTTTTTTTTTTTTTTTTTTTTTTTTTTTTTTTTTTTTCTTATTTTTGTTTTTTTGGTTTTGGATTTTTTTTGTTGTTGTTGTTGTTGTTGTTGTTGTTTTTGTATACTTAGCCTGAAAAGTGCACCATCATATTTTGGGTGTTTATCTCTTCAGAATGCTAACTATAACTGAGTTAGGATCAGGAATTAATCTATTCTTTTAAATTAATTTACTAATTTTATTCTACTTATTTACTCCAAAGAAAACACACATAAAAGAAACCAAAGCAGACAGAGGTCTATTGCTTGGCTCTGGTTTGCTTTAGTATCTCAGTTTGTTTCTGGTAGATCATCTTTATTAAACTTTGATCATACACTTTTTTAAATGGAGCATGTAGAGTTTTGTTTGTTATTTATCTTTTCCATTCATGTGTCAGAAACATGTTCTACAGAGTGGCATTGAGAGAGATGGTGGCCTAGTTATGAGCCTAGAGAGAAAGATTGCATCTTTAGGAGCTATACCCACAGAATGGATAAACGCATTTCTCCTAGTATGGTCAGGTGGTTCACATTAGAGTGAGTTACTACAAATAGAGCAGGTCTCATTCTTCAACACGCTCCAACTTTCTATCTTAGTGAGGTCCTTTTGAAGGCACAAATGAGCATCTCATCCCATAGAACTTTCTTTTAAGCATTGGTTCGCTTATTTTTCTGTCAACTGCAATCCATCTCTTCAGTTAGCATGCAGCTGCAATGGTCAACATTTCTGTGTTTGGCTCCTTGATAAGACTATTTACATTCAGGAAGCGCCAAGTCTTTTAAAACTAAGGCTGCTATCCAAATATAGTCTTCTGGGAAAAGACCAAGCAATAAAATAATGGAAATCCTTGATGACTGTGACTGTGAAGGAACTCTTCCTCCAGTGTGCACACCTCTCTTTCTCTCTCTCCTGACAGAAACGAGGATTTCTGCCAAGAATTAAAATATCTTGTTTACAAGGAAATCAGTTTAAAAGAGAGGCTTGGAAAATATACAAACTTAAGCATTATGAAATCCACCAGCAATTGTAGCATTCAGGTTCTTATTTTCTTTCTTTCTTTCTTTCTTTCTTTCTTTCTTTCTTTCTTTCTTTCTTTCTTTCTTTCTTTCTTTCTTTCTTTGAAGAAATATGTTTAGGATTGCTGACCACCATTCATAGTTAGGAATCCTGAAAACTCATATTTGATTTTTGTTTCTTTGGTTGGAGTTTACTGTTGTTTCTTGTGAAGGAGGGGATCGTCAGAGCTCTTATCCTGACTTGCTGGTGTTCTCAGACCAGGCGCTTTGGAAGTGTCACTCTGCTTACTTGGGTTTCTATGCAGCTGTGCTTGGTATTATCATTTTCATGCCCATCATATTGCTAATATAGACTCTGCCCACATATTTATTTTACATGTAAGACTTTATATTTCATTTTCTTATTCATAAGGTACTTACCATTTATTATACGTTTTCCGTTAAAATTTTGCATTATATTGTTTTTATTCTTAGGAAACAGAAGTTATTTAATTTACAACACAGATGATATTTTTCCTTTAAATTGGTGAATTAAGTTCCACAGTGTCAAGATACATAGTATTTTACTGCAATTGCTATGGATTGCAAAATTAGAACTATGTTTCATTTTGGTGAAGATTACTTGAAGGTATTTTGAGTAACTTTATCAAAGAGAAGGATGTGTTAGATGATGCAGTAGAACTTGTATACTTGGCTGAAAGTGTAAAATTCTAGTTCTGAAGCTAAGTGGATGTCAACATAGGGAAACTACAAATAAATAATTACTTTTTTTCTCTGTTATGATTAAGTCCCTCAAGAAGTCTACTATTAGCTCTTGCATGTCATTTTAAGGATCCAGTGTTTCTGATCTCAACCAGGCTCTCTCTCCTCAATCTGTTTTTACCTGAAGAACTGCTTTTCTATTTGTTTGACTTAAGATTGATCTTCCTGTTTTAAAATGGATTGCAGTCATGGATTTGTTGTACATATTTCAAAATGGCAACTCTGAAGAGTAATGAGCAAGAGTTTGCTTCTTAGCATCCAGATAAAGATGCTCCCTAACTACCTATAATCACAGGTTCAAATGACCTGATGCATAGTTCTGGCCTCTAAAGAAAAGCATTTGGTGTCCAAACGCATATTTTCTCCCTCTTCAATTAAAAATATGTCTATTTTGTTTAAAGATTGCATCTATTTTTTGAAAATACAGATTTTTTGATGCCTTATGTTGGTCCAACGTTCTTCAAATTTCATCACACTTTTGACCCAATGACCCACATCTATAACACAATAACAAAATTTAAACAAAAACAAAACAAAACAAACAATCTAAAAGTCTCTAAAGCAACCACTTCATCATGAACTTCAAAGAATCTGAGAACTCAACCAACATTCATTTTTTCTTCACTTACAAGAGAAATTGAGTTATACCAGGTCAGGTCTTCCTGTGAATCAGGCTGCTCTGAGTTAAAATAATAACATTAGTTCTTTTCACCACTTTTGTGTCTCCTTCCCAATTTTAATTCTAATTCATTTATTTTTTAAACTATGACAAAATTATTTAACTCATAGGGTTGATCAGTAGATTTAAATAGTTAATCATAGAGTCATAGGAAATCTAAAAGTATTGATAAATATTTTATGCAAAGAAAAAAATCAAAGAATTTAAAAACAGTAACATTAATTACTGTGCCACAAAATTTGGACTCAATTGCTCACATTGCATAAAGAATAGCTCTAAATTTTTCAAATATTAGAATTCATCAAAGAAGTTTTATCTATGTGAGCTATATAACATGGTTGCAAGGTAAACTTTTAAAAGAGTTATTGTTCTTAAGTATTTACTCAAATATTATATAATTTATTATAAATGTTATTTTCTGATATGTCTACCATACTGGAACTGACTCTGACCTTTCAGGAAAATGTTATACAATATTCTAAAGCAAACTTAGCTTAAATAGGCTACCATCATTACTTAAATTCACTCAGTTAAATCATATTAGCTATACTATATTGAAAATTAACCCTCTAAATCAAATAAGTCCTAGTCACAATTTATAGATTATTTTTCTTCTCTTTCTAGGGAGAATTTAGGACTCTCTTACTCTTCTTTAATGTAAACAGGAAGAGTGATTATTAGCATGTTATTGTTACTTGTTGGTTTTTAACTGAGCAAATGAATTTCAACCAAAGGGCTACAAAGAAAATGTGCTTTTATAGCAAGTAATTGCTTCTGCTGACAGGCAGTCAGCCCACAGCTACTACTAAGTAGACATCACTAGGCTATCTCTTGAGGAATATCTTCTCTTTTGTATGGAACAAAGCTATTTCAGTGACATTCATTGCAATCTCAGATTCAATGTCAAGTTTCAATTAAATACCTTGCCTCCGGGACTGTCATATGACTCAATTCTACCACAGGTAATTTTAAAGATGTGACATGGGGGAATGGAAAAAAAAAAAAAAAAAAAAAAAAAACCTCTTCACTTTCCTCACATTTCAGCCACATTTTTTTCTCTTCCCTCTGGGCTGTATAATAGATAATAACAGCTCTAGCTTCCAATTAGGTTCTATGAAGGAACTGTGGGTTTGGACAATGGAGAGGAAAATAAATATGAATCTATTGTTTATGTAACAATGCTAGAAGGATTAATATTTGAAATATTTAACTTTCATTTTATTGTTTGTTGAAAATAAATGAATTGCAAATGTAAATTATTTTATTAATATGAGATTTATAAGTAGATATAGTTCTATATTAAATAACAGGTAAAATGCTATTGATTTAATAGTTACAAAATCAATGATATAAGAAATATATATATATATATATATATATATATATATATATATATATATATATATATATTACACTGGTGGTGTTTCTGTAACCTTAAAGATTTTATTATCCATTACTTCCAAGATTTCCATACTTTAGTTCACTTTTAAATTACAAGTATTAATGAGAATTAGCAAAGTACATTGAATTTTTATTGAATTTTATTAGTAGTCAAATATATGTCTTAAGAAATTTGGTGATGAGCAAGAAGGAAAGCTCTGATGTGCCACTGGTTTGGGTGTGAAGATGATGAGAAGTAAGACAAAACCATGTGGATAATGAAGAACCTGAAATGTTTCATGTGAATGGACACATTGTAACAAAACCTCATACTTTGTACAAACAGTATATACAAAGAAAAACTAGAGAATACAGAAAACTTCACTATGTCAATAATTAGTTTGAAATGCTAAGAACAAAGATATAGGGAATGTTTAGAGGAATCCCCCCCCCCCGGAAGATTTTGAATCATAATTTGAGCATACAGGCCACCATGGCAGGTAATGACATAAAGATAAGAGTGGGAGGAGCATTATCATATTGAATTGACAAAACACAGAAAGTTAATGTTAGAGGGAATTACATACATTTTTTCCGTATCATTAATAGCAAAATAGCTTAATAACAGTTGTATGATACATACAGTTATCTTCCTTATGTTAAATTATATAGTATACAAACTAATAATTTTACTCTATTCTTTAATAGATTTAATTAAATATGTATTCTGTTTTTATAAGTTAACTGAAATAAGTGTACAATCATAGGTTTTGTTTTTTGTAGGCAATATATCCATAATAAATTTAATGCCTTTAATCCATAATAAAATGAATTTATCTACAAAGACTCTCTTCTTTTATACTAATGTTGATGTTACCTTCCCATAACCACAGTAGTGATATTTATGTGAGACAAATTGAGAATTTTCTCATTAGATATTTCACCAGATTAATCTCTGTAACATCACTGATGAAATGGATGTCTCATTAAAACTGCGAAAACAAAATGTTACTCATGAAAGAAGACTCAGGGCACACACTGACATCTAGCTGATCCTATTTTCCATTCGCCCTGCTTGACAACGGTCAGTCAAACATTACGTAGTTATTCAAAGTGTTTTTAAACTCAATTGTGACCCTTACGGCCACACTGAATGCACATTTCCATTAAGTTGTTCTCAGTCACTCACGCAATGTTCCAGAGACTAGATGTTAATTATCTGTTGCTATAGTTTGGCTCATAGCAACTTTTGACAAGAATGAGAATACCATCCAAGTATGAGAAGCTAATTATCACAGTAAATATCCTGAGGGTAAATCAGATGAAAACAAGTGTCTGTGATGCCACAGTAAAGGTGCAACCTCTTTCATTACAATAGCCGGTCTGGTAGTACAGATATTTATTAATTAGAGATATCTCTATAAAATCTTCTGCAGAGCTTAAAAGGAAAGAGACATAATTTTCCTTTAAGTCACTCACAAAAATATAAATGGAATATGATTCTAAAAGATGACTTGTGTTCCCAAAGTAAAATTATATCTAAACACATTGAAATATTTGTTTTGTCTTTTTCATATATTTTTGCAAAGATATACAAAAATTAGACATATTTTTCATAATAATTCTGTCAACATATTTAAAGCTATACCTAAGCACTGATAAAGTGTCTATTTTTGTAAGGTCTGGGGTTATATCATGTTATTTTACATGTTCTAAATAATAGTTGAAAAAACATTTTGTTATCTTTTAGTTCCTAATGACTTTCACAAAATTTTAGATTTTTTAAACAGATACATTGTGGAACAGTCATAATTAAATACATAAAAATGTATATGAAACTCTGGTTCACTATACTACACACATATGCTCACACATACATATTTACATTTATATACACTTTATATTTACATTTGTATACACTGGATACATACAACACTTACTTAAAAATGATAAAACTATCACTTTTATTCAAAATCACTGAAACAGACAATTTTCATTCAAAATTATATCAGATAGAAAAAAAGACCAACAATATACTTGATGAGGATTAATAGAATAAATGAATTCAAAAATAAAAGGTATTATTTCATGGGAGAGTAACTTGAAAATAAAAACATTTAAATTTAGAATTAATAGAAGTGATATTATAGTGAAAAATAAAAGTCACATGGGGAGTATATTTTATAATCACACAGAGAAAAAATCATTAAGAGTTCAAAATATATGCAGATAACCTCATAGTATCCTATATGCTTTGTTCTTTAAATATCCACAGCAAAATCAAGGATAGTAGTAATATAATAAACACAGGTACCTTATACAGCATAACCCGATGTCTTGCTCCTACGGATCATTGGGGAAATACAAAATTATCCAGGGAGAATGGTTACTTTCACTCAACATTACAAGTCAAGTTTGGAATCACAATGCTTCTCAAAATATTTTTCCTAATTTTCAATTATTATCATAGGCGTTGTTAGGATATAAATTCTTTATCAATAATTTAAAATTAAGATTTAGGGTCTTTTCTTATGTTTTTCCTCTTTTCACTTCTGTGGCTATGATAAAACACTGGTACCAAAAGCAACTTAGGTGTTTAGCTTACAATTCCAGGTCATGATTATCTCTGAGAGAAGTAAAGACATACAACCAGTGCAGGAACTTTAAGGCAGATCTGCTATCTATTCCACTCAGCATGAGCTCAGAGTGAATACTCTTCCCCAGGTAAAGATATGAAAGAGGAATCAAGGAGGATGCTATTTGGGGCTGGCTCATGAAGGCTTATACTTAGCTAGTTTTCTTTTAGAGCACAAGACCATTCTGGAGGGAAATGGTGCTGCCTATAAAAGGCTGGTCCTTTTTTTTTTTTTTTTTTTTTTTTTTTCCCCTCTTATACCAGTTACCAAGTAAGGCCATCCCCCCATAGGCATTCCAGGCAAGTGCACAGATGAATCTGATCTAGCCAGTTTCTCAATGGAGGGCCTCTTCTCGAATAGTTTTTTAGTTGTGTTAAGTTGACAGCTAAAGATAACCACATTAGTGTGTTTTAAATTGTTACTGTCTTATTTGTCTATGGGTCAGGATTTGTACGAAATTTCTACTTCCTCTATGTATTTAGTGAGACTCATACATATTTGTAAGAAACAACTATAGATGCTGGAACAGACCATTCAATTTGCTCTTGTGAGAAAGACCTCAGTTTGAATGACTCATCTTCTTTGAATATCTGATAATTTAAAACTGTCGAATTTAGTTATAATTACAATTTTAAAAGCAAATCTAGTTAATAAGCTAACTCTCCATTATAAATACAAATAAAACCTTGGAACCTGACACTCAAATTCACATTATTTACATTGTAAATACTTTTGTATTTTTGATTATAGCACACAGGCGAAAGAGGCCAGAGGATCATTATGAGCTCCAAGCCAGGAAGAGTTACACAGTGAGACATTCTCGAAAATAAATAAACAAACATAAAAAAATTACAAAATGAAGTTTATAATTCTCGAAATTTAAAAAAAGTATTCTCATTTCAGAAGAGAACTATTTAATGTCCTTTAATAGTGATTGTCTTTGTAAACTGACTTTTAAAACTCTGTTGGGATCATAGGTATTCGTTTTCATAGAGTTACCTATTGATATCTTTAATTTAGTTATTGTATAAGATTATATATATATATATATATATATATATATATATATATATATATATATATATTCTGATTAGTATTATCCAGGAATTCTTGGAAGGTTTAGTTGGATATAATGTATTCTTTATTTCAGAATTCTTAAATATATTTTGGAGTATAGGTTAATTTATGCTGTTGGTATGCATACACACACTTCTAATGGTGTAAATATATATGCATGTATTTACGCCAAGGACAGAGAACAACTATGAGGATCATTCTCAGGAATGCTTCCCACTTTCTTTTAAACAGCAACTCCCATTGCCCTGGAGATCACCAGCTGGGTGAGATTGGATATGTAGCAAGCTCAAATGATTTTCTTGTCTTTGCTTTACCTGTGCTGGGATTATAAACATGTACCATCATGCAGTTTTAAAATGTGTATTCTCAGGGTTGAATTTAAGGACTTCTGTTTGTAAGTTCCCTGCATTTTCCAGGAGTCATTCTCCCAAATGTGTAATGATCATTATAATTTACTATAATTCTCAAACATTATTTATTATTTTTATAATTTATATTTTTGTTGTTACAAATTACAATAGTCTGTCTATTACTAATACTAACCAATTTATAAGAAGTTATCATTTTATACAATGTAAGCACAATGTTCATTTCTGTTTCATTAAGATCTGATTTGTTATTCTGTGAGAAAAGACTGTGTTTAGGTTGAATGTTTTAACAGATAAGAACTGAAATTGAGTATATATATATATATATATATATATATATATATATATATATATATAAACAGTAAGGTGGCCATGGTTACTATTAAAAAGCTATTTGTATCTCGGTTCACATTCCAAACCAAATATCTAACTCCTGTAGAATAGATTCTATAAACTCCACATTACTACTCCAAATACATCTTATGAGATATGTTCACAGTGTTGTTTTATATAACAAGCCTAGTTTTTCAGTTTACCTAAGTGTTTAAAAATGCAGTTGAAATTAAGAAGTAAATTATGTATGAATTACTACAAATAACACTGATAATTTATTAATTTTTATTAAACTTATTTCACTCTATTTTTACTAAACTTGAAAGCTGTGACCTATCTATAAATTCCACTTCCATTAAGTTAATTAAGGCATGGAAATAGCAAAGGTGGAGATGGCATGCATGTAAATTGCTTATTGTAAGTTTAAATTAATGGGTAATGTTAGAAGTGCCCAATCATTAAAAATTAATGCAGAGCTGTCCTTTGCCAATAAATAGGGAAGTCATAATTATCAGGTTTATACAATGTCAGTCATTTAAATTTTAATGATAATTTTAATACAGTATATTTTTGAAGTTATATAATGAGTTAGTTTTACATATGACTATGTAGTTAAAGGTTTTACAATTTGCCTCCAATAACTATGAATTCATCATCCACTCATTTAGCCAATAAAAAGTGGATAAAGATAATTTTCAGATGTTTTATTATTGTGGCCATGTTCATCCTAGCTTTATTGGACATGGGCATGTACACATTTTCATATTTTTCTAAACAATGGAATGTATTAGTTATTTACATAACATGTATGTGTTTTAAGGAATAGTGGAAACATGAATGTCATGATCATAGGTTGTATACTATACAAATACTAAGTTATTTTATAAAGAAGCCAAAGCATTCCTGAATTGGAGTGTCTCCAAGGATCTTAGACATCATTTCTTTATGGAATTAAGAGGGATATACTTGTTTTGTTAAACAGTTTTTCCATTATATTAATATAAATAACTATTTTTGATATTTTACAATATCATATTTTTGCATAAAATAAATTGAGCTAGCTACAAAGTAAACTAAAATCTGACATCTAATTAAAAATTACAATCTTTAAAAATATACAGGCACCAAATGGGAAGCGAGCAAAACAAATCAGTTTCAGAGCTAAAATCTATTCAGATTTTGCCTTCAATATTTAAATTCCAGGTATTTCCATCTACATAAATTGAATACATTTTCATAGCCTGTATTTTTTCAGTGTTAATTTCTAATATCAACAAACATGACCTAAGATGATGACATTGGAACACAAATTTATAATATCAAAGATGTTTTCTTTTTCAACTTTTATCTGCATTTTTATTCCCATTATCATTTTCATGATAACCTTGGCTAGAGTCCCGATAATAAGTCATCCTTTGGTCATGTCCCTTCTGGATAATAACTTACTTTCAAATGATCTCTACATAATAAACAATTTTGAAACTTCTACTTCAAAGCAATCAACTGAGGTATAGGTCAATGTTGTGATCTACACTGGCCAAACTGGCCAAAACTGATCACACATTTGAACAAAGTGAGCATTACTCCTTATTTTTTTCAGTAGTATATGGTCAGACACAGTCTATAAAAAATAAAACAGTATTTCCAGAGACATATTACTTATATTTTGTAAACATGTATCCTTCCCACACAGCCTAATGAAACTTCATGCCATGCCATTTCTTCCTGTTGGAAACAAGTCAATACTTCTAAGCATATCCATATGGTGACTGTATGCTCTGCCTGACATAGTCAGTTGGTAGTCCTTCAGTCAAGGATGATTTTACTATAGAGTTGTGCCAAAGCACTATCATATAAATATGATAATTATTTAAATATGCCACAGAGAATCAGACAAGATTCCTTTGATTAAATGTCAAAATTATCTAAAGAAAAGGGGAAAAATAGCAGTTTGCTTGTATATAACGTGTCCTGAAGTAATTGTACAGAATCAAAATTCTTATGAATGTAAACATAGTGTAATATAATATTACATTTTTTCTATTTTGTTATTCTCTATCATGTATCCTGTCTAATGTATAAATAAAGCTTTATTATAGGATATACACAAGATAAATATAGCTAAAATCTATTCAGATTTTGCCTTCAGTTTTTAAATTCCAGGTATTTCCATCTACATAAATTTTGGGTATACACTGAATAGTGGGAACCGTTGAAATGTAATCTCTCAGGAGGATATGTTACTTACTATATAGATTAGTATGCTCACCTTTTATCGTATGGAAAATTGAAATGATATATTTACATGCAAATATTTCCTTGTTCATAATTTATTTTCACTACTGTGAGCTAATTTTGAGTGCTTGTGATTACTTGAAATTGTACAATGTTTCAATTAAAATGACTGCAATATTATATTTACGTGCTATGGATGAATTATTGGATATTGTTTCTTGGTAATTCTTCATTATTTAACTTTGAATTTTCAGTGTGCCTTTGGATTTCTCAGTAAGTATGTTATTGTTAGTCAAGAACCACATCATTCTTCTAGTAGTCATTGTTTATAGTTCTCTGTTTAGAAGAGAGACCCAGCCAATTTCCCTTCCTCCATGTTGTCGTGTACACTGATATTACTATTGTTCTAATTACTTAAATGCAGACATTTCCAAGTAATACTGCTCTACATCAGATTTCTTGGTATTCTGAGACTTATATTACAAAGATTCAGGAGCTGTGATGTTGCTATACCTTGGGTTGAGCTTACTATGTGCCACTGAACTGTGTCTAGTTGTGTTTTTTTTGTGATGATATCCATTTTCTGTAGAGGGGCTTTTTTTTTTTTTTTTTTTTTTTTTTTTTTTTTTTTTTTTTTTTTTTTTTTTTTTTTTTTTTTTTTTTTTTTTTTTTTTTTTTTTTTTTTTTTTTTTTTTTTTTTTTTTTTTTTTTTTTTTTTTTTTTTTTTTTTTTTGGTTTTTTCGAGACAAGGTTTCTCTGTATAGCCCTGGCTGTCCTGGATCTCACTCTGTAGACCAGGCTGGCCTGGAACTCAGAAATCTGCCTGCCTCTGCCTCCCGAGTGCTGGGATTAAAGGCGTGCGCCACCGCGCCCGGCTCATAGAGGGGCTTTTTTAATGAGAACTGATAGCTATACTTATGTGTGATATAAAGTTAATATTTATAATGTCATAGCGATGGGGCTGGATTAGCAATATGGTAATAATAGATTCTTTTCCAAGGTCTATGACCTTAGTACCCACAGGAAGCTGACTAAGTTTCTATAATGAGATAACATTTCCTTAATGTTTAATGGGCAGTGTGTACAGCTAAACAGTCGCTGAACACCCCTGACATGTGAAAGGATATAGCCTCCACAAGAAACCAGTTCCTTTATTGTTTGCCCAATGCAGATAAGTCAATCTTTTAACTATATACACACACACCAACAAAAACTGACTCAGCAGATCTTATACATATACATACATACATATATATATATATATATATATATATATATATATATATATATATGTGTGTGTGTGTGTGTGTGTGTGCATGTGTGTGTGTGTGTGTGTGTGTATAAATGCATGCAGATGTATACATGCATATTATTTATAATAATTAAAAAGAGGCTGACTACTTGAGTGTGGGTAGCATGGAAGGGATTCAAGAAAAGGTATCTAAGAGTTGGACAGAAAAAAAAAGTTATATTACTCTACTTCAATCAAAAGCATTGTAAAAAATAAGTCAAGTCTTATAGTAAAGATGTAAGGACACTTTTCTCTCATTTATAAAAAAGATATACATACATTTTAATTGACATACAATTAATAAAATATCATAAATAAAGCATCTTACTCCTTGAGAAAATATTTCAACATAGATGCTACTTTAATAGTTTCAAGCTCTATATCTATCTATACCACATTCATTTTCTATCTTTATTACTGTGTTTTTATGGAAATATTCAGTTTTAATGTTAGGGAAACTCAAATTTCTCTGAATTGATTTTCTTCCTAATTGTAACTAAAACATGATGGCAAAAGCAGCCAATTATAGACAAAAAAAATATAAATATTTTGGATCCAAACCTTAAAAAATTTCAACAGTTAAACTTTTGTCCATTCTTTTTACCCATTCTGTTGTTTTCTGGACTGAATATGGACTTGATAGGCACAAGATTCTCACTTAACTCTCTTTCACGGCAAAACACATATTTCATACATGTTAATAATTTTTAAAAATGGTGGTTTTTAAATAGCTATAGTCCCCTAAACTCATTTGTTTAAAAGATTGGCACCTAGGGAGGATTGCCAACAGGATTTGTGGTCTTTTTGGAGTAGGTGTGGCCTTGTGAGAGGAAGTCTATCATTGGGTAGGACTTTGGGGTTTCATATGTTCAATCTATACTCAGGATGGTAATTGTGTCTCTTCACAGCAATAACAAGATAAACCAAGATAAACACTTTCTATTATTTTTCTATAAAATTTAATTAAAGTATGCTCAATTATTGGGTACTGATTGTACAGTCTATTTTTACTATAAGCTTTTTATTGTATGGTGCAAATTATATATTAATCTACATCTCTAATCATTGAAATGGAAGATATACTGAAATTGAAAATTATTTCTTTTTTATTTCTCTGTGTGTGTATGTGTGATTATGTGTGTGTGTTTATCTCCCTCTTTCTCTCTCTCTCTATTTTTCTGCGTGTGTGTATGTGTATGTGTGTGTGTGTGTGTGTGTGTGTGTGTGTGTGTGTGTGTGTGTGTAGGATGTTTATTCACCAATGTGTCCAGGTACAGATACTCATGCCTACATGGGCCAGATAAGGATGCCAGGCACCCTTCTCAATTGTTTGGCACTTAATTCCTTTAAGATAGATTCTTTCACTGAACCTGGAGCTGGTTGGTCAAACAAAACCTCAGCAATCTTCCTGGATCCATGTCTCATCTATATGGGATTACAAATACAAACCTCAACATACTTGCCTTTATTAAGGTTTCTGGGGTCTGAACTAAGATTTCCTGCTTCTGCATCAAGTGCCCTTACCTGCTGAGTCACCACTCTTTTTTTCCCTGGTTTTCTCCCAGAAGTTTATAAAAAGTTGAAGCTTATATATATAAATAGCAAAAGGTATGCATGAAATACATCATGATCAATATTTAACAATAAATGTTAAAAGAGAAAAGTTGTTTGTCAGGTGAGGTTTCATATACTTTGCTAGGTGATTAAAATTTCATTTGTCGAGTTTTAAAAACACCTGGGAAAAACATCTAGAAATAGAAGCCAGTCACACTTCACATTCTCTATCTCAATTTGGAAAAATGCATTTGAATGAAATGTGGAAACGAAGCAGAAGTTTTACATTTTTGCTGGCTATGCAGAGGATAAGCAAAAATATAAAGGACAGAACCTCAGGTATGCAATGCATTTCAAATTAAATGTAGGCTTGTATGGTTGAAAATGAACATACAAGCTCCACTGTCCTTTTAATCTTGCCCTTACAACTAAAACAATATTAGACATTTTATAATATAAAAAAACAACAATTCTTCCCACCCTTTTCCATCTCAAATTCCATCATATTAGTTACTCACCTAAAATATTGTAAATTTTACCCCCTGGAGCAAAAGATACAGAGTTTTACAATTGAATACTCAATTTACACAAACAAGCCTTTTGTCCTTAAGATGTATTTTTCAGACATTTGTCTGCTAGCTACACATGGTAGTGGTTACATAACTAACCCTACTTTGTCCAAATACTTTACCGAGCCTTTATTCCACATTTCAGTTGTGATTTGTGCTTTTCAGAAAATTGCACTGTACTTCTCCCCACATGATCTTTACAAACATATAAACAGTCATTATCTTATGGGAATTATTAAAATTAATGTATCAACAGCCAAGTTTTATGTGACTAAGTCATATTTGCACATATTTAAGCAGCATTACTGTTTCCTTTTTTGGTGTTGTTGTTTTGGTTTTTTTTGTTTGTTTGTTTGTTTTTTGTTTTTTTGTTTTTTTGTTTTTTTTCTGCCACCATTCTTCTGCATAGACTAGATTAAAGAAAATGAAAAGGCTTCATCTAAAATGGTTAAGTCACCAAATATTCTAACTAATAAATAAAAACAAGAGAGATACACTATGTTTTGCTTATCATTGTTGTATTTATAACACACTTTGCATAAATTAAGATAAACTAGCTGATGATATCAATTAAATCCTATGGAAAGATAGAACACAGAGAAAGATGAGATATGGAGAACTTAGGTTAAAAAAGTGGAGGTTAATTTATAAAATCTACATAAGCAAGTAACATAATTTTGACGATTAATATTTGTCCATAAACTATATACCAGATTAAATTATTGATTCTTATACAGTAGTTCTAATATAACTTGGGATTCTCAAGGGATTTCTTCTTATTTAAGCAATGCATAGCTAGCCAATAACATGTTATTTTTAATATTTATAAATGAACATACAAGTAATTGGCTAAGCCGGAAAGGAAGGTGAGCTATTGACACTTCTGTTGCCCAAGAGTTCTGCACAAATGAGGCAGCATAAACTCTCCATAATTGCAGGGGCATCAGCAGGCAGATCGCTTGCTCAAGGGATTGCTATAAAGAGTTTGATGTCTCAGCTTTTCTCTCCTCTGTGGAGAGACCTATACTTGAATTAAAGCTGGCTAAACAGATAAAGGTTGAACTTTTCAACTGCAAGGTAGGTATAGGAATTGCTCCTTTTTCTACTGAGACAAGCAGTAAAATTTTACTACATACCACCAATTGAGTTTTTCAGCACTAAATACCAGGAAGACCATTGTGCAACCATCTGTGACATAAATGAGAATGACAGAGATAAATAGTCATCTAAAATGGCTCACAAGAAAAATCTCCTATCAACTGGTAAAGTACTTGTTTTGCTTTGGTGAGGTTTCTGTCCTTTTGGTATTTCCACTTACCTGTGTACAAAGTACCCTAGATTAAAGAAGCAGAATAAAAGACTTGAATGGCAGTTACAGAGGTAAAACTTCAAGTATACATGGCTAGGCCAGATGGATGGAATCATTATATTTATCTCAGTAATAGGATTTTATGGAAAACAGTAAAACTGTATAAAAGAACGCTGATAGGTCACTTCACATTAACATCAAATCACATGTGTGTTAAATTGAGATCGTACCAGGGAAGGAAAGTATGCAGAAGTAGTTTTGTTGTTAGCTTTATATTTTTGCTTCATGAAGTTAATGGTGCTGATAAATGGAATTGGAGCACTGACACTAAGTGACAGGCTGCTTCTTTTAAATCTGCTGTTTCATTCTCGTTACTTCAACCTTGAATCTCTAATGTGCACAGCTATTCTGTTTAATAGTTTTCTTTGGTGATTTTATGTGATTCTAAAAGAATAATAGAAGAAATGACACTTTTGCTTGAACAAAGAAAACTAAAAGACATTAGAAAAATTGCAGGAAAATATCTACTTATTTTTTACAAACTTTATCACAAAAAGTCTAAGATGATCCATTTCTTTAATAATGAGATCCAGAAAGAACAGTGTTGTTCATTAAAAAACAAAAAGAGGGTATTGGTTTGTTATTAAGAACTGTGTTAGGTGAGATGGCTCAGCGGGTAAGAGCACCCAACTGGTCTTCCGAAGGTGATAAGTTCAAATCCCAGCAACCACACGGTGGCTCACAACCATCCGATCTGGCTCCCTCTTCTGGAGTGTCTGAAGACAGCTACAGTGTACTTATGAATAATAATAAATAATAAAAAAAAAGAACTGTGTTAGAATATAAAACTACTGTTTTACTGTTGACTCATACTTGTTTGTTTCCAGGGAGGAGCTCCTGGCATCTGTATATTTCTCCAGAAAACAATAGATATTTCCTATGTATTTTCCAACTCAAATGTAACAATGTCTATGAAATACATGCCTTAATTTACTCTTTCATACATTTAAAATAAAACATTAGCAACACAACTTGATCAAGTCTGCACATGACATTTTTATTATTTTTTTCTTTAATTTTTTTCACAGTCTAGTCATTATCCACCTCCAGGTTTGTCCTCTGACTGTTCTTCATCCTATACATCCTCTCCCATCTCCAAGAGGATGTCCCTACCCCCTCACCCCACCCCACAAGACCTCGTAAGTCCCTGAGGCAGCAAGACTCTCCAGGTTTAGGTTCTTATTCTCTCACTGAGGACAGACCAGGCAGTCCTCTGCTGTATTTTACTGTTAGATTTTTGTGAGAGGATAACAGTAAAGATTTAGATTTTTCTTATCAAATATTTTATTGGGTGCTAATACATATATGGAATTAAGCAGATTATGTTTTAAAAGTATAATTTTGATCCAATTTTTATCTCCATAATTTTTAACTTAGAAAACTACACTAAAATTTATTAACTGAAGATTTTAGTTCCAGTTTTCAATTAAAACATTTATCAACTAAATTTATTGTGAGGTAATTTTGGGCATATTGGACAAGACTACTGACCACACCCACCGCTACAACCTTATCACATCTCTCTCATCTACAAACTATGCTCATGCATTCATGTTTGTTTTGTTTTATGAGCAACTGTGACTAACTGAATTGTCTATGTGAACATTAGCTTTTGTCCTAGTGGGCTCAACAGTAGGAACACAAGTAAATGCATATGGTTCCCCTCTCCTGGAACCTGTGAATAACCAATAAACAAAAAGATAAAGGCCTTGTGAGTTCTTCTTCACTCTTTGACCTAATAGTGATAGGGTTGTTTTGGGTGGGCCCAAAGCATGTAACCACAGTTGTTATAAGCTGATAGATGTAATGACTGTGTGGAGTGTCTAGACAGGTATTTTATCCTACATGATGCTATCTTCTAGATCTTATATAAGTCCCATTCACCTTATCTGTAATGTTCTATGAGATTTTTAGGCATGAAGTAAATACATTTTAAGGCTGAACCTACAATATTTGCTTATTTATGAACCTTGGGCAGTTGAGAATCTCTGCATTCATTATTGTCCATTGAAAGAGAAGACTTCTTAGTTTAAAATTGGGAGCTGCTTTTATGAGTATTAATATTTACAATGTAATTTGTCATTACATCATATTAGTTAAAAACATGAGTAACATGTTTCCTGCCTGGGTCTAATAACCTCCTTAGAACAGCCTTGTTGCCTGAGGTTGTAGAGTTATCCCCTAACTGAACAAACTCTATTTTTTTTCTCTCTCTCTCAATAATTCAACAAACACACTGTAGGGGCACAAATGGACAAAAATTCTCACTCAATTTGCATCTTCTTTCTCTTTCTCCTCTAACCAAGGGTGTGCTGTCTTTTGCAATATGATTGTATTCTCTACTTCTGATGGGCAGCCTTGTGCTTTAATATCTGTGCCAGGTTTAGTTTTGTTTTAAGGGAAGGTAATCTAGATGATGGAATTTATTGAATTTCATATTAATATTTAAAGAATGAGATTGATGTCATTTAGGAGTGCAGGAGTGAGTGCATTTTATGTGCTGATTCAAGAACTAAAAGACATGAAAATGGATCACCAGAAAGCTTATGGAGTCATAACAAAACCAACATGAAATGCTGGGGGACCTTGGGGTTCTTAGTCTTGTTATTAAAGAAAGCAAAAAATGCGCCTCAAGTGGAAGTTTGAAAATGATTTCATAGAGTTTGAAAGGAAAATCTCAGTACACAGAGCTGTGAGTTTTACAGCATCCCTGTGAAGGACAGGGAAGAACCTATGCTGGCATACAAATTTGAAACATGCAGGGAACAAGGCCTTAGTAAGGGAACAAGGGGCCCCAGAGGATTAGTTAGGGAGTTTAAAACATACTTCGAGTATTTCCAGCCTCCAATGGAGGAGCTAGAGAAAGTATTCAAGGAGCTGAAGGGATCTGCAACCCTATAGGTGGAACAACAATAAGCACTAACCAGAACCCCCCAGAGCTCGTGTCTCTAGCTGCATATGTAGCAGAAGATGGTCTAGTAGGCCATCATTGGGAAGAAAGGCCCCTTGGTTTTGCAAACTTTATCTGACCCAGTACAGGGGAACACCAGGGCCAAGATGTGGGAGCCGGTGGGTAGGGGAGTGGGCAGGGGGGGGAGGGTATAGGGGAATTTCAGGATAGCATTTCAAATGTAAATGAAGAAAATACCTAATAAAAAATGGAAAGAAAAAATGCATTTAAATGAATAATTTTACACTTCCGGTTCCTGACTGAAATGGTGGGCCAGTCTTGTTAAATGTCACCAGAGAACTTACTAGGCACTATGTGGCAGAGAACCTGGGAAGGAAAAGCTATTATCTTTGGGGCAACTCAATTTGCAATGGTTGGTTATTTATCCTGGTGCCTGAAATATCCCATTGGATTAACCCTTGAAGAAGGGGTGGCACATGCTTCCATCCAAAGGTAGATTTCAATTATGCATAAGATCTTCCTTTCCTTTCCTTTCCTTTCCTTTCCTTTCCTTTCCTTTCCTTTCCTTTCCTTTCCTTTCCTTTCCTTTCCTTTCCTTTCCTTTCCTTTCCTTTCCTTTCCTTTCCTTTCCTTTCCTTTCCTTTCTTTTCCTTCCCCTTCTCCTTCTCCTTCCCCTTCCCCTTCCCCTTCCCCTTCCACCTTCCCCTTCCCCCTCCCCTCCCCTCTCTCCCCCTTTCTTTCTTTCTTTCTTTCTTTCTTTCTTTCTTTCTTTCTTTCTTTCTTTCTTTCTTTCTTTCCTTCCTTCCTTCCTTCTTTCCTTCCTTCTTTCTTTCTCTCTCTTTCTTTCTCTCTTTCTTTTTTTTCTAACGATGGATTTATTTCAAATGCAAATCATGAATTAAAACTTTTACAGACTACAAACATGTTTCCTAATGTGGCCTTTGTACTTTGAAGGGCAGTATCATGGTACCCACATTTTACACTTGATCTCAGCCAAGAATCTAGGAAGTGATTATACCATTTATATTTTTTAAAAAACACCTAAAGGTGTTTCTTTTCTTTTCTTTTCTTTTCTTTTCTTTTCTTTTCCTTTCTTTTCTTTTTTCTTTTTTCTTTTTTTTTTCTATTACTTAGAAAGACTACAAAAGATACTATTTCCATGGTCATCAACCCTGTGATATTTGCATACAATATTATCACACATAGAAAAGACCCTGTAAGATTTGTTAATACATTTTCACCTCTTTGCCTTCTTTACTATTTATTTTATTTTATTTTATTCTATTGGTTATTTTATTTATTTACATTTCAAATGTTATTCCTTCATTTCCAGTTAAATCAACTATCTCCTTTAACACCTGCTACTTCTATGAGGTTCTCACCAACTCATCCATTCACTCCTGCCCAGAACCTTAGCATTCTCCTACTTGAGCCTTCACAAGAAAAAGAAGCTCTCCTCCCACTGATGTCCAACAAGGCCATCCTCTGCTTCATATGCAGCTAGAACCATGGGTCCCTCCATGTGTACTCTTTGGTTGGTGGTTTAGTCCCTGGAAGCTTTGGGGGGTCTGGTTGGTTGCTATTGTTGTTCTTCCTGTGGGGATGCAAACCCCTTCAGCTCCTTCACTCCTCCCCTAACTACTCCATTGGCATCCCAGAGCTCAGTCCATTAGTCAGCTTAATGCATTGGTCGGGCTCTGGCACAGCCTCTAGGGACAGCAATAGATGGCTTTTGTCAAGAAGAGCTTCTTGGCATCAGCAATAATGGCTGGCTTGGTGTCTGAAGATGGGATGGATCCCTAGGTGTGGCAGTCTCTAGATGGCCTTTCTGTCACTCTCTACTTCACTCTTTGTCCCTTCATTTCCTTTTGACAGGAGAAATTCAGGATTAATATTTTTGAGAAGTATGGGTGGTACCATCTTTCAACTAGGAACCATGCCTATCCACTGGACATGTTCTCTACAGGTTCTCTCCTATTTGTTGGGTATTTCAGCTAATGTCATCCCTATTGGGTCCTGGGAATCTCTCGGGTCCCTGGCATCTGGGACATTCTAGTGGCCACCCCCAGTTCCCTACCCTCCACTGCTACACACCTCTTTCAATTTCATGATCTTCTGTACTTCTCTGTGTTTCCTCCAACACCTGATCCTGACCCCCTTTTTTTCTCCCCCTCCTTTCTCCCTCCCATATCCCTTCCTTCCTATATCTCTTGTGATTATTTTCTTCCCCCTTCTAACTAGGAATGAAGCATCCACACTTTGGTCTTCTTCTTTTCTTGTTGGGTTTCATATGGTCTGTGAGTTGTATTATGAGTATTCTGAACTTTTGTTCAGTGTGTGTGTGTGTGTGTGTGTGTGTGTGTGTGTGTGTGCTAATATCCACTTATCAGTGAGTACATACCATGTGCTGTTCTTTTGTAAGTAGGCTACCTCACTCAGGATGATAATTTGTAGTTCTATTACTCCACTATGTAAATGTACCACATTTCTATATGGGTACATTTTCTGTATCCACTCCTCTGTTGATATTGATGCAAGTCAATAAAATTCTCACAAATCAAATCCAAGAACACATCAAAATGAACATTAATCATGATCAAGTAGGCTTTATCACAGGAATGAAGGCTTGTTTCAATATATGGAAATCCATCAATATAATCCACTATATAAACAAACTCAAAGGAAAAAAAAAAAAAACCAAAAACACATGACCATCTCATTCAATGGTGAAAAAGACTTTTACAGAATATACCACCCCTTCATGTTGAAAGAGTTGTACAGCCAGGCAGTGGTGTACAACTATAATCCTAGCACTTGGGAGGCAGAAGCAGGTGGATTTCTGAGTTTGAGGCCAGCCTGGTCTACAGGGTAAGTTCCAGGACAGCCAGGCCTACACAGAGAAACAAAAACAAACAAACAAAACAAAACAAAACAAAACAAAGTGTTGTAGACATCAGGAATTCAAGGTTCATATCTAAACTCAATACATTTTTAAATAGCAGTTTTGTAAGCATTGTGATTGATTATAAAAACTATACAAGCAAGGCATTGTGGCACATGCCTGTAATCCCAATAATAGTTAGAATGATAACAATTAGTGAAAAATGAAGCCATGAATTTGAGGGAGAAATAAGAGGGTCCTATGAGAGGATTTACGGGGAGGAGGATGGAATAAACATAATTATATTATTATCTCAAAAAACAAATTTAACAAAGAAAAATATGTGTTCTTAAAAATAGAGAAATATAAATAATTTCATTTTCATATTCAACTTGCAGTTTTATGAACGAATTATGTCAGTGCAATATATATTATGTCTAATAAAATTTAAAGAATTAAATTTCTCGTGCCACGAAACTTAAGAATAAAAAGAAATTTATTTAAATTTTCAGAATAAATAATATAGTCCACAATTAAGGAAATAAATTCATAATTTGAAAAGTCTTGCTAACCACAAGGACATAAATTTTCACTGGAGAAGCACTTTTAGGAAAGACTGGCTCAGAGAGTTGTGATAGTGCACACCTTTAATCCCAGTACTTATGAAGCAGATACATGCAGATCTCTGTGAATTTGAGGCCAACTGATCTATAAAGGCAGTTCCAGGGTAGCCAGTGCTGCATAGTGAGAACCTGTTTCAAAAAAGGAATGAAGGAAGAAAGGAATGGAAAAGGAAAGGAAAAAAAAGAGAAGAGAAATAAAAGGAGAGGTTGCTTCGTGTATTCAATACAGCTTATTGCCAAGACAACCCTGAGTTTGACATCAATTCTTCCTCAACTGTGTGTTTACATAACATTCTGTTTCTTTCATAACTTTTAGTAGGAAGTAGCTAAACCCAAAGAAATGAGTCAGTAGAAATAGAAAATCTTTTTTATACAACTGCCATTCAGTTCTTTTAACTCTCTTATGAGCTACACAAATCAATTTTGTCAGCGTCTCAACTGCTTGCTTTCAATAAAATTTAGGGATGCCAATGAATCATTCAATCAATCAATATACCACCAGATTGAAGACAAGTGTTTTACATTTAGAAAGCTTAAGTTCTTAAAAATAAGATAATGACNATCTTTTTTATACAACTGCCATTCAGTTCTTTTAACTCTCTTATGAGCTACACAAATCAATTTTGTCAGCGTCTCAACTGCTTGCTTTCAATAAAATTTAGGGATGCCAATGAATCATTCAATCAATCAATATACCACCAGATTGAAGACAAGTGTTTTACATTTAGAAAGCTTAAGTTCTTAAAAATAAGATAATGACTTAATATGTAAAGGAAAAAGGAACTCAGAAATGTGAACTCAGGTATGTCCCCAGTAAAATTATCTTTCAAGACATGTATTGACCATACCAAGACATTTCTAATCCTTATCCACACAAAGGGGAATTGAAAACATTCAATTCTAAGTGTTATAGCTGGTAGTGAGTAGGAGACATTGTCATAAACATTTTATAACACTGCATTAAATAAACAATAGCTACTGCTGGCAAAGTTAATCAATAAGTAAATGTGTAAGTCAAATTGACTAACGACATAATTGCCTGTTTTCAAAGGACATTTTAAATAAACTGTAATTCATGGTTGTACAATTAGCTAACAAAAATAGATGACTTACCAAGTTTGCTCTATTGATCAGCTATGAGGAATACAGACACACTGCACTTGGTTGTATTGCTCTCCTCTCTTTTTCACAGCCCCCTTCTGTGTTGCTACATGGTTTCCATATTATAAACATCAAGATGCTATTTGCTCTTTTGTTCACATAGTCATCTGTTAATTTAGACTCAACATGAGTCTTTATAGATTGTCTTAGTTACAGTTTGTATTGCTGTGAAGAGATACAAAAACCACAGCAACTCTTAAAAATGGAAGCATTTATGTCGGACTACCTTACATTTCAGAGAATTTGTCCAACATCACCATGGTGGGAAGTATAATTTCATGTGGGTAGACATGGTCGTGGAGAAGTAGCTAATAATTCTACATCTGGATTTCCAGGCAGGATCTACAGAAACCTAATGGTTCTGGTTAGGCATTTGAAGCTGAGAAGCTTATCCCCAGTGACATACCTCCTCCATCAAAGTCATGCTTACTCCAACAAACCTGTGCCTCCTAATGTCACTCCTTGAGCATTCCAATATCTGAGTGTCCGGGGCCCATTCTTATTTGAATTACCACATTGATGACTATAATTTTAACCATGTATTTCTATATTTCTCTGTAACAGAAAACTCTAGTGGATTGTTATATAACAACTAGTTCCTGTTTTCTGTTACAATTCATTAGTGGGAGCTAATGTCAGCTGGGCTGGTTCATGATGATGGACAGGCAGAGCTGAAATCTCTGGGTTATTAAGAAAACTGCTGAAACATGCTTCATAGTATCATCTCAAATTTTGTAGGTGAACTCATATAGGTATAAATATGTTAGAATAATTATGTGTTAGTCCATTAAGAAAAAAGAAGCCATCAATTTGAAATAGAACAAGGAGGAAAATATATGTTAGGAGGAAACCTTACTCGGCTGTTAATCTCAATAACAAAATCATGCAAACTATAGAAAATGTAGGTCATAAACAGACACATGGAGGGAGAACAATAGCTTCAACAATTCCTACTACCTGTTTGTTCACCATGCTTTAGCTCTGTATCCCTCTTCATGCTCTTCCAGATATGGGCTTCATGGATGTAAGTTTAAAAATCCTAGGGACACCAACAGCTCACATTATCTCATTTCTTTAGGCAGACAATTGAAATGGGCATAGTGTTATCTCTTCCAATTTTTATTAAGTGAAATAAATTTCAAGCCAAACTATGATTAAGTGGCAGGAAATTGGAGGGTAACATGGAGAACATGTCACTAGGAGATTCTTGGGCTTTATCAGGTCCGTAAAAACACACCAAAGTTTATACTAAACAAAAATAAGTGAACAGCTAAGAGTCATGAATACAAATGTCTTGCAGAAGTTCAAGATATTGCCAAAGTTTTCACAAAAGAGTTAAGTTGTGTAATGATCAACAAGGATCAAGATTCGTGCATATTATTTCTGTATTATTAATATCTACTATTGCTAACAATTGTTCTTTATACACATATATGGTATCTCAAAGCTTTATGGTTACAAGAGACAAGCCAAGATCAATGCAACTGAGTCCCAATTTGAGGCATCAGAATCTAAGAAAGATTAAGTTATAGTCCAAGAATGTCACCACAACAATAAAATAAATAATAACAGAACATGAAGTTTTGGTGGGCACTCTATATATGATTTAAAAAACAATTTTCTTATTTTTATGATTTTTTTCAATTGATTAAGTGTGGCAGGACTTAAACTTGAGAAAAAGTACAAGTCTGACCATTCCATAGAAATAAATACTATACAAAATAATTGTAAATAAGTATGTATCTTTAGTTAAGAGTTCACAAATATTTTTGAGATGCCCAGTTGAAAAGAGGCATCAATTAGGTAAGAGAATAACCTATCAGGTGATAATTTTACAAATATCCAAGAAAATAGTGAGGAACGGGAACTAGAAGCAAGATTCAAGAAGAGTATGGGGAAGTGGGCTGCTGGCTTCTGTGGTCACTTTTATGTATATGCACATATTCACATAAAGACAAATGTTCATACACATAAATAAAAATAATAAAAATAGAATTTTAAAATAAGTAAATATTAAATTTATATTTTTATTGGACAAAGCACTTTATACTGTTCATATACATTCCCTTTAAAATGGCATAAGTTGTATCCTCTTATGGGGTCATTCTCTCTTACGCTGTGTGTTGTTCTGTATTTTTATGTGTTTTTTCTTCTATTGAATCTTTCATTAATATTAGCTTATATCAGATCTTGATATAAGTTCAAATTTCCTGTACATCTTTATTTACATTTTATTGTAAGTTATTCTGTCACTGATGTAAGAGTAGTAGGATTAAAATGATATGCTACATTTTCAGGTATCATGATTTATTACTTTTTAATTAGACACAAATCTAAACATATGTAGGAAGAAGAAATCCAATAAAATGTTTTCATCATTGCCTTAAGACAAGTCTATAAGACATTTTGTTGATTACTGATGGATGCGGTAGCACCTAGCCCACTGTGGGCACTTAGGCAGGTAACTCTGGAGTTTATAAAGAAGCAAATTGAACAGTCCATGGGAACATGGGTACTCAATAGCCTCAGTTTCTGCCTAGAGTTTCTGCCTTAATTTCCCTCAGTTAAGGACTTTGGCCCAAAAGTAATAAAATGAAATAAAATAAAATAAAATAAAATAAAATAAAATTTTCCCCATCAAGTGATTTTTCTTTATTTCTGTGTTTATTAAGTTACTTATTACTTTACACCCAGATTTTAGCTTCCTCTCCCTCTCTACTCCTCTCCTTCCACCCCCTCCACATTCCTTTCTCCTCAGAAAAGGGGAGGCCTCCCATGGATATCAACCAGCCTTGGCAGATCAAGTTTTGCAGTAAGACTAGATGTATCTTCTTTTATTGAGGCTAGAGTAGTCATCCCATTTAGGGGAAAGGGATCTAAATGTTGGCAGTATAGTCAGAGACAGCCCTTACTCCCACTTTAGGAGTCCCAATGGAAGAGTTAGGTGTACAATTGCTACATATGTGCAGAAGGCCTATATCTGTCATATACATGCTTTCTGGTTGACAGTTAAGCCTTATGGGCTTAGGTTATTTGATTCAGCAGTTTCTTTGTAGTGTCCTTTTGATGTCATAAATGTGCATTTCCTTGGGGGTCACCTGTAGTGTAAACCTGTTGAAGACCAGCTGTAGTTCCTCCTCTTTTCTTTTCTTTTCTTTCTTCTTTTTTTTTTTATTTTCTTCATTTACATTTCAAGTGTTATCTAGAAAGTTCCCTATACCCTGCCCCCTTCCAGCCCTGTCTTTAGAAAGTTTTCTGAATTCCCACTGAAAATCAAGAATTCTCTAGCACCATTGGAACGCTGGAATGCTTAGCTTGTGTCAGGATTCATTCTTAGCTTATAATAAAAATCCTACTAAATGAGCGTGTGGATTCATATGCCAGACTAATGCAGGGATAAATCTGGGCTTTCTACCTATGGGAGTGCCAAGGTTCCAGGAGGATGTTTCCTTTGAAACTCTTTGCCTCAGGACTGCTTCCAGGTTTTCAGGCCTGCTAAGCAAGTCACTACTGGAGTAGATGTAGCACAGACTTACTTATGTTCAAATCTATTTAACAATCTTTTTTCCCCAGAAAATCATTTAGATTGATATCATTTGGCTAACACTGGACAGTGACTTTAGTTGTATCTCCTAAAAATTGCACTATTCAGATTATAAGTTCCCTAAGGTTCTTGTAGCTATACCAAAAAAAAAAAAAAAAAAAAAAAAAAAAAAAAAAAAAAAAAAAAAAAAAAAAAAAAAAAAAAAAAAAAAAAAAAAAAAAAAAAAAAAAAAAAAAAAAACTGATATAGTTGACCTACTAGGGGAAAGAATAATTTGATACAGAGCTTTGGTGGTTCATTTCATGTGTGGTGGGCTTTCTTTCTTTCTTTCTTTCTTTCTTTCTTTCTTTCTTTCTTTCTGTCACAGGTCTGTGCATAATGTCAGCAGAATGTAGCATAGTAAAGTTACTTAACATTCAAAAGGAAAGAAAATGAGAAAAATGGACTGAATTCCCACAATGCCTTTTAAAAGCATTTCAAAATCCATATTATAATGTTTATGTCCTGGACTATACTACAGAGATCAACACTAGCAAAGCAACAAGGAAGGATAGTCACAATAAGATCATTTACGGTATTAATGTATAGATGTCCAAAAGATCAATGAACCTAACAGAAACTAAACTTCCTGCTTTAGAAGAATCTATATGTTTGTGATATATATCTGTTCTGCCTGGCCTCATACTAACTTTCATCTAATGTTCTGGAAATTTGTTCTAGTAATCTGTCTTCTCACTTTCTGGTTTGCCCTTTCCTCACCTGTTTCTAGATTGTATTTTCTGCAGCCTATCTCTGTAAAGTATGTATTTTCTCTAGCTGTGGCTATATGTTTGAGCCTCCAGTTATGGTATGTTTGTTGGGGTGCAGCTCTGGTTCTTCCCCCTCGACTTCCTACAGATAAAGCTACACACTTGGCTAGAATGATGACAATGAATCAGGAATGGTTGATGTCCACAGGATCCAGGTCTAGCTGGAAGTGGGGTGGGGGGGAAGCCTTTTCTAAGGATCTTAGTATTAAGGCTTCTTTAGATAAAATCCTTTCTGATGATATTCAGTGAAACAGCTCTCTTAGAGGATTTTTAGCTTGTGCACATACCTTTATAAGGGGTGGGTTTGTATGTATATATGTTATTGGAGCATGGGAAAGAGCTATCTATTAAAATTTCAGAAAGGGAAGAAGATTTCAGTTTTCAGGGAAAGTGAAATCATTGGCTAGAGTTTAAAGGTACTGTGATTCCCTCATTTGTAAGGAGGGATATTTCAGAAATCCCAGGTACTTTGTAGTCCACTTCTTATTGGGAAAGAAGAAATTAAGCAGGTAGGTTTGTCAAAGGATATATGACCTTCCTCGGGTACTATGAGTGTGTGCGTGTGCCTGTGCGTGCACATGCATGTGTGTGTGTGTGGGGGGGGGGGGCTTGGGTGTACAGACAAGGTCAGAAAAGGAAAAGCATTCTAGTAAAGGAAATTTTGTGACAAGCTCAGAGATATGTAGACAAGGTATGCTGTGTAGTTGTAGTAGCGGAGTTGGATGCTATGAAACACAGTCATGAAGAGGAGGCTTCTAGTTCACTTTTAGCTCCTCGGGGAAAGAGGCTGACAGTTCAGAAGCTCATACTGCTTTATTATTTTTTTTTTGAGGATATAGATAGAGTGCATGATAGAAAGCATGCACATGTTCCCTCAGAATCAGTGCTGTTCATTTCATGGTGAGGATGAAGCAAGAGGGTGTATTATTCCAATATTACATGTAAGAATATACCTTCTAACCTTGTTCCACTTGACCTTGGCCCTCAAAGTTTCTCTTAGGTCTCCACAGCTCCATCAGCTTGAGTTCAAACCTTTAGGTCAAAAGTCTGTCACTTAACAACTGAATCATATTACACCTTATATCATCTTAGGTCCTCAAAAGTTCATGTCCTTATCAAATTGGAAAGACAAGTTGCATCATTCACTTCATCCCCAATCTTTCTTAAATTTTAACTGTTGAAGCATTGTTATAGAATTCAAGTTCAAGTTGTCTTGAGTTCTATATAGCTGTAAGCTGATTTCTCATCTCTCTGATTCTGTCTCTCATCTCAGTCTGTCTCTGTTTGCCTGTCTCTCCATCTCTGTCTATGTCTATCTCTCATTGATCTATCTATACATCAAACTATCTCTTATCTATGTATCTATCATCTATATGTATGCATATATATATATATATATATATATATATATATATATATATATATATATAAAATCTCCCTATCTCCTCTTCTTTCATATTTCATTAATAGTCCAAGTAAAGAAAACCAATTCTATTCAGAAAATATAATAAAAAAATCAAATAATGTAACATATCTGCACTCTCTGAAACTTGGCTATAAAATTTAGGGTCCAAGACTTGATTAGTCTCATGTGTATGCCTTTCTGCCTGAAGCTTGTATGGACACTCTCAATAGATAGCTGTGCTCTATGCCAACCTCTTATTCTGTAAGCCATTCATGTGAGTACTTGGGGGTTCTACTACTGTACTGGCTTACTCTCATAACTCTACATACCAATCTGTCAAGGTTGCTTATGGGATTCTATTGCTGCCAAACACTTTTTAACTTCCAGTGGTTTCCACTGGAGTCCCAGAGTGGGAATCTATTACCACACAGCTTTTGCAATTGGATTTACTACAAAATCAGTATGACAAAACATACCAAGTTATACTTCCAGAGTGAGATGTTACATAAGGTACATGTCCACCCTTAATTTCAAAGTATCTGAATGTCTTGAACAAGGATGGGGAAATAAATAAACAAACAAACAAACAAACAAACAATTCCATAAGTGGTAATGCCTGAAAAGGGACTAAGTCACCCATGGATATTTCATAATAAGATAACTTTGGAACAGTTTTTAACTTTCAATGTACTTTGGTGTTCTATTAATACCTAAAATATTCTCAAGTCATCTATTGTGGTAAAAATTATTTGGGTCGTTTTCATTGGTGCTAATCTCCACAGAAATCATACTTTCCTTGGATTCAATATTAACCCTTCTCATACTAGGGATAAATGTCAAGCTAGCTTTTCTTTCCATAAGACCTCTGGATATCCAATAAAATCCATACCATTATTTCAATGCTGAGTTGCCTTGGAAATTTCTCAGGTCACCTAATAAATATGTCACAATTAAATTCAACCTCCTATCGAGAGGTCCTTACTCACTCCATTTTAGAACAGGAAGCCATGTTAGGCCTTAAACTTCAATTTCTCTAATGGATAGCCTATACTTCTTAGAAAACAAAACAAAAACAAAAACAAAACAAAACAAAACAAAAAAAACACTAGAAAATGGGCAGCCAATCAGCAGTTGGCAAGACATTTGGCTAGAGGCTTACAGCAGATATTCTGACTTTAATTACAGGAACTCTCAGGAAGGAAGGGTAGAACTTGTTTCTATGGGTGGTACTCTGCTTTGCACAAGGTACCATTGTATGTGCATGTTCATAAACATGCATACATACGCACACACACACACACACACACACACACACACACACACAAACACTAAGTAAATAAATGTATACAAGTAAATAATTAGCAAAGGGGATTTTTTTTTGTTTGCCCTAGATTGTATTTCTTCTTAACTGATAACTCATGAACCTGTCATTTGCTGTTCACAATTTAATCAGAATTTTCATCTTTTAACTTAACACAAGAATTATCCATTAATCTTTGATCAAGATATTATATGATTAACCTTACCTATTACTTCAAACGTTTCTACTTGCTAAAATGAATTTCAAAGAGATTAACACAACTTGCTTTCTTTGCTAGTGAACTTATAAT
This sequence comes from Mus minutoides, assembly GCA_902729485.2. Taxonomy (NCBI): domain Eukaryota; kingdom Metazoa; phylum Chordata; class Mammalia; order Rodentia; family Muridae; genus Mus; species Mus minutoides. Next base: position 34,762 of record LR751002.1, read on the forward strand.
GGCTGTTTCAACATAAAAACACACAATGAATTTGGGGGCCAGCGCTGGAAATGTTCCTTTTAGCTAGTAATTGCATGTGTTTCAGCCATGTCTAGCTGAATCTTTTATGTATATGTTATGTGTGCTTCTGTTAATCTGGAACAACACAACACAGTGGAGAGAATAGAATTTCAGAAAAGCTCACATTTCCAAAGGAAAGAGTGATAGCAACAGCAAGAACAAGGGTATAAGCAAAAGGAGGAGGGGAGAGAAATAAAGAGAGAGAATGAAAAAGGAAAAGAACTTGATGGTGAATATAAAAGTACTCATTTCTTGAGTGTTTATTCAGTTCCCTGCTGAATAACATTCCATTATCATATGAACTTTGAAGTAAAACTAAACATAAAAAACAAAGCAAAACAAACAAAAATCTAATCACTTGTAATTATATATTTGATACATAGATATCTGATAGAGATATATCTTGATACATATAGATATAGTTGATATGATATATCTGAAGAGATCAATCATTTTCAAAGGTTCTTACAAGTTTTCCAAAAAGGACTGTTTTTATCTAGCTCTGGAACATCATCTCTCAGATGTCAAACAATCAAATAAGAAACCACCCTGTAAAGCAGGTTATAACTGAACTGGAGGCTACAGCTTGACCGCAGCACTCATTTTCAAAAACTTGAGATTCATTTTAGATAATTGAATGCTGCTGGTGCCATATTCTCTTTCTGCTATTGGATGAGTCCTGAATAAATGTTCTACCTGTTTACTTTTTCTGCTGCAACTTTTGCTGTGTCATTACTTCATTGAATTATGTTTCACAAAATACCCCTTTTGGTTTTAATAACAGAAAAACACCAATACAAGAGCTTTAAAATAGAAAATACAGATCTTTAAAATATGAAAAATATCACTCAGAGAAAAACTGTGTTAGAATTGTCACTTCTTGTTTTCATTGATATGTCCTAAACTGAGTATCCATATTCAGCTCTGCTCCAGATTTTATTATAATGGCTTTAATATTTTAGAATATTAGGAAATGTGTACTTCACTATTAATGGCCTGCAGTGACTTTGTTCATTTTATATTTCTGTTTTAATCATAATTGTTAGAATTTTCCATGAATATAAAGCAAATACCTTGAAATGAAGATCAATAACAGCAGGATTGAAAATCATATTCTATTGATATGATTCTGCTTTCAGAAGCAGTCTTAGCCCACAATTTGAAACTCTTAAGTAAAATGAAAACAGTTCACAATTACTGTAATTTAGAATTTAACTCACATTCAATTTTAGAATGGGTAGAAAAATAGATGCCTGCATGAAATTGTCCTCACTGTATGTGCTTGCAAGTGTCTTTTAAAATGTAAAATCAACATTGCTATTCTAGTCACATCAAAGCATTTTCCAAAATGTCATATTAAGACTCATTACCTGCAGAATGACAAGGCTCTCAAATGTGATTGTTTTTTTCCTCATAATAAAGGCAAAAATTGCCAGTGCTTGTGAGCTTAAAATAAGATGTGATTGGAGTTAGATGAATTAGTTCTAATGAATATGTATTTCAAATAGTTATGCATATATATATATATATATATATATATATATATATATATACACATACACACACACACACACACACACAGGATGCTTTATTTCTATTTTAACCAATATTTAGTAGAATATATTTTAATTTTGAATATCTTTACATTAACTATATTTATATATGAATGCTGCGACTAAATTACAAATTAAGAAAAGTGTTAACACAATTTAATAAAGATAAAAGAAAATCACCCTTCTAGTACTATTTGCTTTAGTTATTTTGTCAAACTTTTATACCAATTTTGTGATAATTTTTATCAGGTCTTTATTAAACCTTCCATATATGATCTGTATTTCCCTGAGTTATCATTCAGTATGTTTCCTTGTCTTGGCATTTGTTTTCCTTGTTAAATGGATAGTTAATAGAAAGGAAAATTGTTAAACACGGAAAATGAATTATTTTTCACTTTATTAATTTTATTTATTGGATGTTTTACTTACATCAAATATCCCCTTTACTGGTTACATAACCCTCCCCCAGAAACCCCCTATCCCATTCCCTCTTCATCTCCTACTATGAGGGTATACCCCCACCCACTTACTCCTGGCACCCTGTCCTCGAATTCCCCTACATTGGGACATCAAGCCTTCACAGGACCAATGGCCTCTCCTCCCATTGATGCCCGACAAGGCCATTCTTTGCTATGTATGTGGCTGGAGCCATAGGTTCCTCCATGTCTACTGCTTGGTTGGTGGTTTAGTCCCTGGGTGCTTTTTTTGGGGGGAGGGGGGTCTGGTTGTTTGATATTGTTGCTCTTTCTATGGGGTTGCAAACTCCTTCAACTACTTCAGTCCTTTTTTGAACTCCTCCATTGGGGACCCCATTGGGCAGCCTAATGTTTGGCTGCAAGCATTCACCTATGTATTTGTCAGGCTCTGGCAGAGTCTCTCAGGAGACAGCTATATCAGGCTCTAGTCAGGATGCACTTCTTGGCATCCACAGTAGTGTCTGGGTCTAGTGACTGTATGTGGGAAGGCACTCACTGATAAGTGGTATTAGCCCAAGATACAATTCAAAGACCACATGAAGCTTGAGAAGAAGGAAGACCAAAATGTTTGTGATTTGGTCTTTCTTAGAAAAGGGAACAAAATTCTCACAGGAGCAAACATGGAGACAGCGTATGGAGCAGAGACTGAAGGAAATGCTATCTGGAAATGCACCTTTAAAAAAAGGTTTAAAATGAAGTTTCACGTTGTGAAAAAATGATAATACTCTGTTTGCAGTATACATTCACCACCATCTGTAGGTTGTAAAAGCTATTACTGTCTTTGGGTTGTGATAATAAGCTTTTCATAGCAGATGCTACTAATGCTGCACAACAAGTTATAGAAAACATTTTGAAATCAGCTGAATATTTAAAGAAAATAGAAACACTTTAGTTGAGGTGATTATGCTTTTAAAGTAATGAATTTTTACAAGGTTTGATTTATCTTCAGCACCTGAATGAGTAATTGCACATTTTTCTTTACCTTCAATGTGTTTTGAAATTGTTCCATATTTTGCCTTTTTACCCACTGTAAGATTTTTAATGGCCTTGATCACCTGTTTCTTCAGATTGCTATTTTTTATTCTTCATTTTGTTTTGCTTCTTTACCTGTTTAAAAAATATTTGCCCAATGTCTGATTCTTTTGATGATGCCAAGTAGTCTTGGTTTCTGTTGCTAAGAATCTTGTGTTTGCCTTTTTCCATCTGGTAATCTCTGGTGTTAGATGTTCTTGCTGTGTCTGGCTGGAGCTTGTTCCTCCTGTGAGTCTGGAAACCTGTGTAAGCATTCCTGGGAGACTTGCTCTCTCTTGGCATGTCCAGTGCACAGAGGCTGCAGAAGAGCCCCACCTCCTGGCTTCAGAGGTAGGCCCCTAGGACCCTGTCTCAGCTGCTCTGTGGCTTTTGTAGCCTCTGCACTCCTGAGTGGACCCACCTCAGACAGTCATTGGGAGAAAAAAAATCTAATGTCTGATTCTTCAACTATGTTTTTTATCAATTTTTCACAAAATTATGTTGATCATGTTTTCCCCTTTGCCAACTCGTCCAAGATCTTTCCCTTTTCCCTGCTTACTCAAACCATTCTTTCTGTTTTACTTTCCTTAGAAAACAAACAATAAAAAACAACTAAAACAAAGGAAAAAATTAAATAACAAAGAAATTTCACAAAAAACGCATATGGACATGCACACATGCACACACACACACACACACACACACACACACACACACACATGCACGCGGGCACACAAACACACCAAAATATCCATAACAGAAACCACAACAACAAAATCAAAAGATCAGTGTCAACAAAAACTTGCCCAGAAAATAGCAATATGTGGGAAAATGTTTACAAAAATAACTTGAAATGAAGTCAGGGACCCCTATTCTGGACCCCTGGGAGTTCCCATAGACTGAGCCACCAACAAGACAGCATACCCAGGCTTATCAGAGGCCCCTAGCACATATATAGCAGAAGAGCAGAAGACTGCATGGTATAGCTTCAGTTAGAGAAGATGAGAGCAACCTTGGGAGGCTTCAGGCCCCAGGGAGTGGAGATGTGGGTCGGGTGCAGTGGGAATATCTTCTTGGAGACAGGGAGGAGAAGGAATGGGATGAATAATTGTGGGAGGGGGACTCAAAGGAGAGCCATGGCTGGAATGTAAATAAATAATATAATTAATTACAGAAAAGAAAAGAAAGACCACATTATTCATTTTGTGTTAGTCTTCTACTGCTAGGCATGGTGTCTGTCATTAAATGTGGCTAATACACACAGTGAGACCCACTTAAAGAAAACTGCTTTGAAGTAGATATTAAATAGAGAGAGAGAGAGAGTTTCTTGATTAGAAATAGGAATCCTGTCTACTTCCCCTTCTAAGAGCTGGGACTCTCACTTGAACCTGTGTATGCCACATGCCCAATCTCTGACCTGCAGAGAGTGAGAATAATGACAGGAATACCGAGGCAGGTTCAGAGCAACTTCTTCCACTTCTTCCAGTTTATTGCCTGGTAAGTCCCAATATATCCTCACTCAGGTGCTGATCTCATCTTCTCCACTCTGCAGGGTTCAATTAGCATCAAGCACACTGCACTCACACTCCAATCATGCAGGCTAGACACTTTGGGATAGGCTACAGACACAGCATACTGGGATGACAATATGCATCAGGTGGACAGCTTGTGATCGTTACCACTGCGCATGCACCAAAGTCTTACAAACAAGCAGAGATCACCGGGCTTGGCATAAGGCCAGGGCGCCATCTTAGCCCATGCAGCCTCACCCAGCTTCCCACATATGTAGGCTCTGTATGCTGCTACACGCTCTCTTTAATTTCATATGTGCTTCAGCCCCATTGTGTCTGGAAGATACTTTTTCCTTGGAGTAATCCATGCCTTCTAGTTATCAGAAACTACCGGGTTCCTCTTTCCCATTACTTCCTGACACTCAGGGAAAGAGTTTGTCTCTGATAAGGTTTCTCTTGCTATAAAGAGACATCATGACCATGTCAAATCTTATAAAACAAAACATTTAATTGGGGTTGGCTTACAGTTTCAGAGTCTTAGTCCATTATTGTCATGACAAGGAGACAGCATGTCTGCAGACATAGTGGTGGAGAAGGAGCTGAGCATTCTACATACTGATTCACTGGCAGCAGAAGGAGACTGTGTGCCACACTGACTATATTTTGAGCATATGAGACCTTAAATTCTGCCATCACAGTGACATACTTTCTCCAAGAAGGTCTCATTTCATAATAGTTTTCAGTACTTTTGGGCCAAGCATTCAAACATGAGTTTATGGGAGGAATTCAAATCACATAGGATTTGCAAAAGATATTATGTTTCAAACAGATGTTATGAAAAATATATAATATATTAAGTATATTGTATATAATAAAAATAATAATTATATTAAATATATAATATAATATATAATACAATAAGTACAATATATTATATTTAGTTCTTTACCCTGTGTTTCTGATTTTTTGAATACTTGTATATTCACATAAATTCATTGTAGAACTTGAGACCAGTACTGGCTGCTGATATATCTTATAGATCTTAAGGTTCTTTCCTCTTATAAGATTTGTTTCTTTATTATCCATTTATCAATTTTAATAAATGCAGTCTATTTCACATCATCTCATAGAAACTAAAATCAGAGCTTTCCTGGGATACATACATAAGTATTTACTGATATAACTGTACTGTCGATTGTCTCCTAAGCTCTTATGGTAGTAATGAGATTTAGTAGTCCTAACAGAATGACATGAATATCCTGACTAATAGGATTATTTATACCCTTCTCTATGGTTTCATTTCATTCTACCTACTCTTATGCCTGTCATCCTTTCGTCCTGATTAAGCTTTTCCATACCCAGTATTTATTTTTATTTTAATCTATATTTAACTATTGGCTCTCTCCTGGCAATGGCCTCTTTCAAGAAAACTAGCCTTTAGAGAACAAGCTAAACTCTTGCTACTCCTCTTGATTACCAGAAACAGCTAAATGATAAGATCATATTGCTAGAAGACAACACGCATGCTGATTGTGTGACATTGTGAAATCCAATTGGAACTGAATTATTGAACTTGTTTTCTGCTCATTAGTTTTCATAGTGCAGGAAGTGATATGCAGACTTTTGAGGTAAAAAGATAACAGTGATTTTACCCAACTATGAACTATATGAAGTATGATATCAACCTGTCAGACAACATAAATCTAATCATGTTATTATTGGCAAAATTTCTTAGACAGTAGCGGTAATCTTGAGGGGTAACCAAAGTTTTACTTCAATGAGGCCAACTCCAGAAAAGGAGTCCATACTATAAAGCTACATAATACTGGTTATTACAATTCAATATGGGGCTTCTTGCCCTCTAAGTGTTTTTCTCTAATATAAAGAAGGCCTTAATTCTGTAGTTTAGCTACATTTACATAATATGGAACTGAATTCTGAATATAAATATGTTTATACCCTTAGACCATTTTTTCAATATTTTTATTAGATATTTTCTTAATTTACATTTCAAATGCTATCTCGAAAGTTCCCTCCCCACTCCCCCTGCCCACCCACTCCCACTTCTTGGCCCTGGCATTCCCCTGTATTGGGGTATATAAAGATCGCAATACCAAGGGGCCTCTCCTCCCAATGATGGCTGACTAGGCCATGTTCTGCTACATGTGGAGCTAGAGACACGAGTTCTGGGGGTTCTGGTTAGTTCATATTGTTGTACCTCTTCTAGGGTTACAGACCCCTTCAGCTCCTGGGGTTCTATCTCTAGCTTCTCCATTGTGGTCCCTGTGTTCCATCATATAGATGGCTGTGAGTATACACTTCTGTACGAGACAGCTATATCAGGGTCCCTTAAGTAGACACTTGCTATCCTATGCAATAGTGTCTGAGTTTAGTGACTGATTATGGGATGGATCCCCCCTGGTGGGGTAGTCTCTGTATGGTCCATCCTTTCATCTTAGCTCTAAACTTTGCCTTAGACCATTTCTACTCCCAGCTTTATCAGAGAAGCCTCTCTTTGCAATGAGCATCAGTAAAGGCAGAGACATATAGCCATCTAACATGCAAGAGCAAGTGATACTTGACAACTTAAGTCTAAGTAGGACATAAAATAACCTCCTATAAAGTTCAAAAGTGGCACAAGAATAAAAGTGATGAGAAGAATCACTGAAAATACCATCGTGTACACTTAGTCTCTATCCATTGTCATCAAAACAGCTACAGAAGACTGTTCTGGCCCCAAACAGGGAGGCCTCCTAAAGCCCTACTTCTTATTGCTAAATATTGACTAGTAATAGTTTGGGAGAGGAATAATAGTTGTCTTTCATTGTGAACACATTTAATGAACCCACCAGAACTCATTAGATAACTGCAGGTGATGATCACATCATTGGCCAATGTTAGCCTCAAATGTTCAAAATTAAAACAAATGCACATAAGAGTGTTAAAAAGATTCATGGGAGCCGGGCACGATGGTGCATGCCTCTAATCCCAGCATTGGGAGGCAGAGGCGGGCGGATTTCTGAGTTTGAGGCCAGCCTGGTATACAAAGTGAATTCCAGGACAGCCAGGACTATACAGAGAAACCCTGTCTCAAAAAAAAAAAAAAAAAAAAAAAAAAAAAAAAAAAAGATTTATGGGAAAATAGAAGTAGTAGACAGGTTTAGTGGGGATGCAGTAGAACTTGGGAGAGTGATATTAGTCAGTATGCATTATGAGCAAATATGAAATTGTCCAAGAACACATATAATTAATTGAAGAATACTAACCATCACCAGAATTTGAAAGAAGTATAAAATGATTTGTTTTCAAAAAGTGTGATTAGAGTAATAATCTAATACCAATTATATGATCATTCTGTCACACAGCAAAAAATGATTCTCCAGAAATACTTTCTATGCTAAATATTTATAAGGTTTTTCTTAAATTTCAAAGTTGGAGTTTGTCTTAGTCAAGGTTTCTATTCCTGCACAAATATCATGACCATGAAGCAGGTTGGGGAGGAAAGGGTTTATTCAGCTTACATATCCACACTGCTATTATCACCAAGGAAAGTCAGGACTGGAACTCAAGCAGGTCAGGAAGCAGGAGCTGGTACAGAAGTCATGGAGGGATGCTCTTTACTGGCTTGCTTCCCCAGGCTTACTCAGCCTGCTCTCTTACAGAACCCAAGATTACCAGCCCAGAGATGGCCCCACCCACAAGGGGCTTTTCCCCTTGATCACTAATTGAGACAATGCCTTACAGTTGAATCTCGTGGAGGAAAATCCTCAATTGAAGCTGCTTTCTCTGTGATAACTCCAGCTGTGTCAAGTTGACACAAAACTAGCCAGTACAGAGTTCATGTCATGCTAAATGCTTGTCTTCTCATCTTGGATAGCCCTTTAATGTAGGAATTGTAAGTGTACAACTATACATATGTAGAGAAAATTTAGAATGCACATATTGGCATTTTTACTGGCTTGATTTTTACTTTTTTTTATTTTAAGTACATGTTTTTAATACACTATATCCTAACTACAATTTCCTCTCCCACTATACCTTCCAGTTCCTCTCCAAGGCTAATGCCATCCACATACCACTTAAGCTTGAATGTTCTGAGATTTCTTGCTTTCTGCAACCCTGAACTTAAGACCCTTCTTTTCTCTCATTAGAAACTGATAACTTAAAGTGATAATAAAACAGGAAATGAAATGAAACAAAAACAAACATACAGCAAGAAGACAGAACAAACAAAAAAACTGCATTTCCGCAATGACTAATGATGTTGCAAACATCTTTAAGTGTTTGTCAGACATTTGAGCTTCTGGTAATTCTCTTTTTAGATTTGAACGCCTTCCCCCTTTATTTATTCACTTTACATCCTGATCCCCTTTCTTTCTAATCCCACCCTCATATCCCCCTCTCTTCTTTTCCCTTCCTTTCTCCTCAGAGAAGGGGAAGTCCCCCAATGTGTACCATTTTGCCCTGGAAATCAGGACTCATCAGGACAAGATTGACCCTCTCTCACTGAGACCAGACAAGATATCCCAGCTAGGAGACAGTGATCCAAAGGCAGGGAACAGAGTTAGTAACAGCACTTGCTCAAATTATTAGGGGACCTACATAAAGACCAAGTTGCATATCTGTTACATGTGTGAAAGGGGCCTAGGTATGGCTCAAGCATGCTCATTGATTGGTGGTACAGTCTCTGTGAGACTCCCATGAGCCTAGGTTATGACTGTACGTATTCTATCGGGATTCTTAATCCATGGAGTACTCTCAATCCATTTCCTGACTCTTCCACAAGTTTCCCCAAGACCCACCTAGTGTTCTACTGTGAGACTCTCTGTATTTGCCTTCATCTGATGGTTGATAAAGCCTCTCAGGACAGAGTTATGCTAGGTTCTGGTCTGCAAGTATAGAAAAATATCATTAATAGTATAAGGGGTTGGCTCTCTCCCATGGAATGGGTTTCAAGTTGGGCCAGTTATTGATTGGCCATTCCCCTCAATCACGGCTCCATCTTTATTTCTGCTCATCTTGTCTGAAGAACAAAGTTAGGTATGAAGGTTTTGTGGGTTGGTTGTTGTCCCCATCCTTCCAGTGCAAGTCACACCTGGCTACAAGAGGTGGTCACTTCAGTGTGCATATCTTTACTTGATAGGAGTCTCAGCTAGGGTCACTCCCCCATTGACTTCTAGAAACTTCTCCTATCCCAAGTTCCTGTATTTCCCAGTCCTCTCCACCTTGCTCCCACACCTGATCCTTACTCTTGCTCCCCTCCTCACCTCTCACCCAGTTTTCTCCATCTAACTCCAATATCTACTTTTCCTTCTGAGAGACATTCAAGTATCCGCCCTTAGGCCCTCCGTTATTTATCTTCTTCGGGTCTGTGGATTGTAGCATGGTTATCCTATACCTTACAGCTAATATCCATTTATAAATACACATCTTTCTGGGTCTGGCTTACTTCACTCAAAGTGATATTTTTTAGTTCCACCCAAATGTCTGAAAAATTCAGGATGTCCTTGTTTTTTTTATAGATGTGTATTCCATTGTGTACCACATTTTCTTTTTCTATTCTTTGGTTGAGGGACATCTAGGTTGTTTCTAGTTTTTCTCTATGATACATAAAGCTGCTATGAACATAGTTGAGCAAGTATCCTTGAGGTACAGTGGAACATCTTTTGGGTATATGCTCAGGATTGTATGCCATTTTTAAATTGGAATTTTTTTTATAACCATGTTTTGAGTTATTTAAAATTTTGAATATTATTAACATGCTATCAGGTGGGTAGAAAGTAATTTCTGTTCTCATTCTCGTAGTTGCTGCTTTGTTTGAATAATGGTGACCTTTGCTGTACTGAAGCTTTTCAGTTCCATGAGCACACCTTTATTGTTGATATTAATATAGTACCTGGATTAATGGTGTTAAAGTTTTTTTTTCCTGTGTCAATTTATACAAAGTTATTCCAGATATGCCCTTCTATCATGGTGAGTGTATCTGGATTCATATTGAGGTCTTTGATCCATTTGGAGTTGAGTCTTTTAAAAGTTCACAAATATGGATCTATTTGAATTCTTCTATATGTAGCCATTCAGGTTACCAGCACCATTTTTTGTTTGTTTGTTTTGTTTTGTTTTGTTTTGTTTTGTTTTTCCAAGTGACTATTTATGTCTTCTTTATTTAAGATCATGTATCCATAGGCATGAGAATTTATGTTTGTTTCTTCATTTGATTTCATTTTTAGCATGTATTTTTTGTGTGTGCCGATACCATACTCTACTTGTTACTATAATTCTAAAGTACAATTTGAAGTCAGGGATGGTGATACTTGTAGTAGGACTTTTATCATTCAGAGACTTTTTAGTTATCTTGGCTTTTTTTTTCCCTATATGAAGCCAAATTTTGTTCTTTCAATATCTGGAGAGAATTGCATAGAAATTTAATGAAGATCGAATGGAATCTGTAGATTTCTTTTGGTAGGCTGGCATTTTTTTCTATAAATCCTACCGATTAATGAGCATGGAAGATCTTTCCACATTCTTTAATTTCTTTTCTTAATGTCTTAAAGATTTAAGCACAAAAGTACTTTACCTGCTTGGTTAGAATAATACAAATATTGTGTCATTTGAACTTACTATTAAAGGAGTTGTTTCTGTGATTTATTTTTCAGTGATTGTTTTTTACATATAGGAAAGATAATTTTTTTTTGAGTTAACTTTGTATCCAGCTACTTTGTTGAAAGTGTTTGTTAGCTATATATGTTTCCCGGTAGAATTTTTATGGTCACTGACATATACCACCATAACATCTATAAATAGAAATACTTTGACTTCATTCCATCAAATTTGTATAACCTTGATCTCTTTCAGTTATGTCTTAAAACTTTGTATTTATTTCTTTTGAATTATGAACCTCAGTCCCATTCATCTTCCTAACTTTTCATATCTGCCCTCTGCTTCCCCCCCCAAAAAAAAATAATAAATAAATAAATAAAGTAATATATAAATAAATAAAATTCAAAACCTATCTCACCATGGAAGTTATGTTGTGTCAAAATATGCCGCAGAATATTCCCTTTTGATCAAACAGATTTATATGAAAATGTTCATTGCAAAGAGTAAATGTTCTGGTTTGGGGCCTCCTGATTCTGCTACACAAAGAGTATTGAATCCTCACAGGGATTCCTCTTGGATATCCTCTTCTTGTTCAGTGTCATGGAGATCCTGAAGCTGAGGATCTGCAGGACTAGGCCCTACGTGAGCCCCAGCAGTTCACAGCTGGGTTACAAGTTGTGGTAGGCCTTCTCTGAACCATGGATCTAAGGCTGAGTGAAAGCTGAGTTGGTCAGCCCAGCACCTCAATTATTTCTATAATTTTATTGAAAATATTTTCTGTGCCTTTGATCTGAGTTTATTCTTTCTCTATCCCCAATGTTTGTAGTTTTGTTCTTTTCTTTTTTTTATTATGTATTTTCTTCAGTTACATTTAAAATGCTATCCTGAAAGTCCCCTATACCCTCCCTCCACCACCACCCTTCCTGCCCTGCTCCCCTACCCACTCACTCCCACTTCTTGGCCCTGGCGATCACCTGAACTGGGGCATATAAAGTTTGTAAGACCAAGGGGCCTCTCTTCCCAATGATGGATGACTAAACCATCTTTTGCTACATATGCAGGTAGAGACACAAGCTCTGAGGGTACTGGTTAATTCATATTGTTGTTCTACTTACAGGGTTGCAGACCCCTTCAGCTCTTAGGATACTTTCTCTAGTTCCTTCATTGGGGGCCCTGTGTTCCATCCAATAGATGACTGTGAGCATCCACTTCTGTATTTGCCAAGCACTTGCATAGCCTCACAAGAGACTCCCATGTTTCCTGAATCTTTTGACAGGCCAAAGAGTCCATTTATTCTATTATGTCTTCAAAACCTGAGATTCTTTCTTCCATGTCTTGAATTCTTGCCTGACTCTTGGTGAGTCTTGCCTTTGAAGTGCCTGTTTGAGTTCCTAATTTTTTTTTTTTAATTTTTAGAACATCCTCAGTTTGTCTTTTCCTTGTTGATTCTATTTCTCCTTTTAAGTCTTGAATGATTTTGCTTATTTTCTTCTACTTTCTTTTGTATATTCATGTATATTTTAATGGGCTTAATTTATTTCCTCTATAACTATATCTACCATATTGATAAAGGCTACATTGATTTCTTTGTCTTATGATTCATCAATGTTTCATTTCTTAGGGCCTAATACAGTAGGATCTGAGACTGTAGAAGAAGACGTGCTGTCCTGGCTGTTGCTGATTGTATCTTTACTCTGAATCTGGATAATTCATTCTAGACACATATTTCTAGAGTATAGACATCTGGATTTGGATGATTATTTCTAGGCACCTTTTATTTTGACGGATGAGTGTTTTGTTCCATTGGCTTCTTCTTCTTTTTTTTTTTTTTTCAAATTTTTATTAGATATTTTCTTCATTTAAATTTCAAATGCTATCCCAAAAAAGTCCCCTATCCCCCACCCACCCTGCTTCCCTACCCACCCACTCTCTCTTCTTGACCCTGGTGTTCCCCTGTACTGGGGCATATAAAGTTTGCAAGACCAATGGGCCTCTCTTTCCAATGATGGATGACTAGGGCATCTTCTGCTACATATGCAGCTAGAGACATGAGCTCTGAGGGTACTGGTTAGTTCATTTTTTGGCTTCTTAATGAGGCTGTGTTGGCTCTATGCTACTTCATTAGGAATTCTTCTTATATCCTGCCAGTTGAGGCCACTGGGTGTTCTTAGAAGAATTTCTAGGTATTGGGAGCTGGCATTTAGGAATGTGACTTGCTTAGAATGTCCCCGTGGCCTCAGGATTTCTTAGTGGAGAAGGGGATACATTTACTAGATTTTCTCATCATTTTAGGAATAATGATGGATTTCTTAGAGGAATAAAAGAAACAATTTGTGTATTGTGGTTTCAGCTAACATTATCTGAGCTCATTACCAAACATACCCTACCATAGGCTGCCTATGTTGTATAAGTTCCATGAGTTTTGCATTATGCTATGGCTAGGTATGGCATCCACAAGCCTATGGGTGTCAGGGAGTGTAATGTAGAGGTTTGAATATGACTCAGGGAATAGCACTATTAGGAGATGTAGCCTTGTTGGAGGAAGTGTGTTACTTTTTGGGTAGGCTTTGAGACTTTTCTCCTTGCTGCTTAGGTGCCAGTCTTCTTCTGAATGCAAACAGAAAAGGACATAGAACTCTCAGCTCCTTCTCCAGTGTCATGCCTGCCTGGATGCTGCAATGCTTCCTGCCTTGATGATGATGGACTGAACCTCTAAACCTGTAAGCAAGCCCCAATTAAATGTTGTCCTTTATGAGAGTCGACTTGGGGGCTGGAGAAATGGTTCAGTGCTTAAGAGCACTGACTGCTCTTCCAGAGGTTCTGAGTTCAATTCCCAGCAACCACATGGTGGCTCACAACTATCTGTAATGGGGATCCGAAGCTCTCTTCTGGTATGTCTTAAGACAGAGACAGTGTACTCATAAAATAAATAAATACATTTAAAAAAAAAAAATAGAGTTGGCCGGGCGTGGTGGCGCACGCCTTTAATCCCAGCACTCGGGAGGCAGAGGCAGGTGGATTTCTGAGTTCGAGGCCAGTCTGGTCTACAAAGTGAGTTACAGGACAGCCAGGGCTATATAGAGAAACCCTGTCTCAAAAAACAACAACAACCAAAAAAAAAAAAAAAAAAAAAAAAAAAAGAGTTGACTTGGTTGTGGTGTCTCTTCATAGCAATGAAAACCCTAATCAAGACAGTAAGTAATTATATATATATATATATATATATATATATATATATATATATATATATATATATATATATAAATTAACACAACGACAAAATAAGTCTCATGAGTATTGGATAGGTAGGAATGAATGTTCCATCATTATCAGCTTAGTTCCTTGAGTCTAGAGGCAGAGTGAGTGAGTCAATGAGCCATAACAGGTAAACTTCAAGTAAATGGAGATGAAACTGTTGAATTAAATTTTGAAAAGAGGAGGAATGTTGTTTCAAAACCAAAAATCCCAGCTGTTCAGTTTTACCAATGAAGACTTAGGAGCCAGATGCTGGGGTTGAAACTCACTCAGAGAGTCAGAAATAACACCCAACTTATAGTCTTACCCCAGGATGTTTATGAAAGAAAAGACCCGTTCTCCTCCACAGTGTCTTAAGTACTCCTTCACTCAAAGGCCCTACTTTCTCTTTCCTGTTTTTTTGTTTTTTGTTTTTTTTCTCACTTCCTGACCCCCTGTCAAATATTTCTTGGTCTTCCTCTTCCTTCTTTTTCACTTTCTTTCGTTTATGATTAAAGAAAGTTAAAAGTGTGTGCCAGACTTGAACCACAACTATTTGTTTACAGTAAGCAGAGAATTCTTCGGTTAAAGGTCTGTACTCGGACTGAACCACAGGATAATAAGCTATTTCTAGTTCACAAGATTGGGTTTCACATTGTGATCAACTATTCTGTAACAAGGGAGAATGAAGATCTGAGGGTCTTTTACTTGCTTTGCTGGTCTACTTGCTTCTCTGCAGACTTGGCAAGCTTGGCTGGTTGAAAAATTCTAAGTAATTAAATGAAATTTTTAGGCTGTTAAAAACAGAAATGTGTTTGTCCCATAAAACACATGCAATAACTTAAACATTATTTTCAAAACTTTATTGAAACAAAAGAATGAATAAACATAAGTTATATAGTGATAATAACCCAAAAATTCAGAATCTCACCCATGAGATTAATACAACATAAACCTAGCCAGCCTTTAATGCAAGTGATGTGTTTGAAATGGAGATTAGAGAATGTGGATTTAAAACACATCACACTAATTATTTTTGCTAGTCTTCTAAGCACTTCATTATTTTTCTCAAAATTAAGAGAAATATCAAGTATATTTATATTTGTATGTATTATTCTCTTTCCTCACTTACATCTCCTTTCCACAATTAAAAGTCACTAAAAATCATAAACCATTTTAAATCTGTTATATTTTGTGAGAATTATCTTTCCACCTGTAGATTTCAGTGGGTGATTTCAAATAAACAAATTTTTGTTAATTTTACAAATTTTAATCAATTTTAAAACGAGCTATTCTCTCCTTTATCCTTTATAACGATATAACTTATAAATTTTATATAGAGATATTATAGAGATATAAATGATCTACATTATAAATTATCAACTTAGCATTATTATACTTGAAAAAAAACTCTCATAATGTCAACCTGTTTAGGTATCAGTGCATTCACCTCTTTGACATAGCTTGTGCAATGTCATTTAAAAGTGTGCACTATGCATCATTTATAATCACATGCACGTATTTTAGACAGCACTTGCTTAGGTATGTTAAATGTTGAATGAATAGATAAAGGAAGGTTAAAATAAAAAGTCATTCCAATTAAATTTGTAACACCTTCAAAAGTAGAGTTGAAAACTTTTATATTCAAAACTGTGGTATTTGCATATTTAAACAGGGTATTTAAAAATGAATATTAGCTGCTTTTCTCTAAGAATTTGCTTCCCCATGTGGAACAAAGAGACTAGAAATAATTGAATATCTTACTACATTCAAACCTTCCATCAAAAATTCAAGCAAGCTTTCTTGAGATTTTTGGCAGAGAATGCATGATAAGCTATGATATACGTCAATAGGAATAATATTAAGATGTCAACCTAAGTACAAAGCATATTTAATGAGAGACTATGTAAGTCTTTATGATAAAATAAATTCTTAATGTATTAATCTCCTTTGAAAGGGTTGCTATCATTTTGGTTTTTCTAAAAGAAATATTTATATATTTTAACGTAATTATCTATGTTTTTAAAACAATTAAACAATATCATATTTTAGAAATTAATTATAAAGATCCAAGATCCTAATTTTGCAAAAATTAGATACTAATATTTTATATTCACTTCATAGATAAAGAAATAAAGAAATTAATTTATTCCTTAAGAAATCTCATAAAGTTAGTAATAAATTCCAGATCTAAAAATTGGGCAAGGAGGTATTTGAACCACCTTTTTTGTGATAACTATAGCTACCATCCTCATATAATAAGCTTCTTTTTACAGTAAAATGGAGATCATAACAGAACAGAGCTGGACAAAGTACAGAGACCAACAGCTCTTGGGGATCCTTCCTCCAATGGTTATACCAACATGACATACATTTCCCATTTATGGCTGGAGAAAAATTAGAGAAAATGAAGTAGAAAGCCTGTCAGAGCTAGAATATCAGGGAGTCTTTTGTGAAATGGTCTTTCCTATATAATATGATTGGAACAATAGCAAGATCAATAGACATATAAATGTAGAAGGGAAATTTTTTTCATGGGATTTTACTCCTATGCAAAGAGCTATAAGCACCTATTAACTATAGAGAGGACAATTAGCTTCTCCCTGGGATAAGCTCCCTTAATTGTTGTCTAATTCAGAGACTTTGATGTTGAAACAATACAGACAAACAAAAGGAGAATTTGTTTGTTTATCTATGTGTACGTGTGTGTGTGTGTGTGTGTGTGTGTGTGTGTGTATTACTTATATGTGTAATAAATATAATCAAAGAGAAAGAGGCTTTCCATGTGAGAGTAAAGCATGGGAGGGTTGGAGTGCTGTTGCTATGATGGGAGGAAGGGAGAAAGGGAAGGAGACATGATATAATTCTGTATCTAAAGAAACATGAATAAAAGAAACGATTGAGCCAGGAAATATGAACATGGTTAACTTCATATTTTGTAGATTTTAAGAAATTTTGCAAATAAATGCAAAATAAAAATTGGAAAAGAGTGGGAAATAGTATTAAATTAAAATATAATGACAATTGAAAATTTTATACAAGATCCACAAAGATTTCCTGTACTATATTTTTATATTCACTGAAATCATAGAACAAAAGAGAATTATCATTTTCAAACAACATTTCATTATTGAATATATCAAATAATATACAGTTGTCTATGAGTAAGCCAACATATAAAAAAATTATAATGTTAATTGCAAAAGTGCTTGTGTAAGATTGAGTAATGAACTGAGGAGTGAAATATGTTGAAGTAACTTGATTTTCTTATTGTTCATCCAAAGTCAACTTTATACATGTTACAATCTTGTTTTGTTCATTTTCTACTCTACATACCCTGTATATCTGCACCACACTCCTGCTGGCCTCCTTTTTTTTTTCAGACAAATATTATTCTGCTTTAATTTCTCTCTCTCTCCCCCTCTCTCTCTCTCTCTCTCTCTCTCTCTCTCTCTCTCTCCTCTCTCTCTCTCTCTCTCTCTCTCTCTCTGTCTATCTCCCTCTCTATTTGTGTGTGTGTGTGTGTGTGTGTGTGTGTGTGTGTGTGTGTGTGTGTAGTTATGTCTTGTGTAGGAAGTAGCAACTTGCACTTGTTCATGATTGCAGTGATTATATTATATCCAAAGGACAACACTTGACAGAAATCTTATCAATCCTCTGATTTACAAATTATATTTGTACCCACAGACTAGTGTTGCTCTCAGCCTTGGTCAGAGAATTTTTTCCCCTAGTGAGCAATAATTAATGCCAGGACTTAGAACTGTTCAAAGTTCTAAGAGTAAGGCACTTATGCATTTGAGCACCAAAAGTACATCTAAATATTACCTATTCCAAGACTCAGGGAATAAAGTAGAAGAAGCCTGGAAAGACTAAAAGAGAAGTCCATTTTATGAAAAAGTGCCATTTGATGTTGGAAAACAAATAGAACCGTAAAAACCTGAAGAAGCAAAGTTGTAAGTCTTGAAGAAGAGCTGTTCAGACACAGGAACCAGCAATTTGAAGAAAAGGTAGATATATTGAAGTACAATTAAAACAAAAATAAAAGCACAAACTTGGAGCCAATTGGATGAACAAAAAAAAAAAACTACAGACTGATGAAAAGAAGGGTATGTGGAAAACTGAAGGAGTCTTCTAAGGATATCAGACAACTTTTTAATGAAAGATGTAACATGAAGACTATGGAAGGCATTGAATCAGGAATAACTTAATGTTATATTTTGTAATAATTATATTGTGAATGGTATCAATTTCCAAGTATGAGAAAAGCTTGAGAAGTTGGAAAATTGTTTCTTTCTTAGAAACCTTTGATGTAGTCCAGTTAAAAAATGGGTTTCTGCTGATAATAATCATATCCTCCACAAAATTTGACATACCTGTGAGAATGTTCTTAGTGACTTAGACAGGCAAAATCTACCATATATATGTGTGTGTGTGTAATTAATTTTATTAGTCTTTTCTCCTAAATTTTCCTGGAAATCAAATAACTTATTGAACAAATTAAAAAGGATGAATAATTCTTTTATTTTCCATCAAGAATAGGTAAAACATAGATTGTGTTTAATTTTTACAATGAAAGGTGATATCTGGAAGAAGCTTGAATGAGCAAAATTTCCATATTTGAGGCAGATTTGAGACACAATTTTATGTAGAGTAAGACTTATGAAAGTATTTAAATTTGAATAGACTTCCTATCACCTCACAGTTTAGAATTGTTAAATATGATTTGCTTAAGTAAATTTGTATGTGCAGCTAGCAGTAAAAAGTATCCATAAAGACATTAATGAAATCCCAAACCCAAGAGTCTAGGAATAATTCCTTTAGGTTCCTTTGTGTCATAACTTTTATCAGCCATTTTATTAATCTCTTTATTTTTTGTGCAAGACCTGCCCATTAGTGAGAGTAGGGTATTGTCTCTCCCATTAATAATGTGTGAGGTCCAATGGGTCATTTAAGCTTTAGTACTGTTTCTTTTAGAAATGTGTATGTTTTTGTTTGGGGCATAGATGTTCATAATTAAGATGTAGTTTTGGTTGACTTCTTTGATGAATATAAGTACCATTTCCCATATCTTTTGACTAGTTTTGGTGGAATATATACCGAGAAGATAGATATCTTCTTAGATATATAAATAGATACAACAACTTGCTTCTTTCATCCATTTAACCCAAGACACCCATTTGAGAAAAATCAACAAGACAGAAAATCCAAACAGACTATAAGTTACAGAACAAATATACAAATAATCAAAGTCAAAAATGAAAAAGAGACAGATACAAAGAAAATCTAAAGAATCATTAGGTTATATTTTTTATAAAAAATCTGTATTTCACAATATTGGAAAATCTAATCGAAATGAACAATTTTTTCAATAGATACCACTTTAAAAACTTAAATCAAGATCCAAAATATATTTAAACCTATAAATCTTAAGGAAATAGAGCAGTTTCTTCAGGATGTTTAATCCCACTGTCAATCCCAAGATCAAGACTGTATAAACTTGTCTCTAGTTGTGCTGTGGCTCAGCACTACCACACACGTATAATCCAAGAGTGTTGCAGGATTTTGGATACTACCATCAGATTGTGCATTGTTTCTATATACAAATGAAAAATTAACTGAGAATTTTATTTCACAATTGCCATAAATAATATAAAATATCTTGTTGTAACTCTGACCCAGTAAGTTAAAGACTTATAGTATTAGAATTCAAAGTCTTTGAAGATAGAAATTGAAGAATATATCAAAAGATGGAAATACATCCTATGCTCATGAAAGGGTACATTTAGCATATTTTAAAAAGCCATCTAATAAAAAGATCTACAAATTACTACAATGCAAGTTCCAGAAAAATTCCCACCCAACACTTTATGGACATTGAAAGAACAATAATCAATTGTATATGGAAAAAACAAAACAAAACAACAATGACAAGTAAAATAATCTTGTACAATAAAAGAATTTCCAAAAATATCACATCCCAGATTTAAAGCACTACGTAGCTTTATTAATAAAAAATTGCATAGTGTTGTTATGCGAAAAAAAGGTTGATTAAGTTTATCAAATCAAGAATCAGACATCCACTCATCTATGGACACCTGATTTTTGATAAAGAAGCCAGAAATATACAACAAAGAAAAAAGGGGGGGGGGAATAGTTTCAACAAATGATACTGGTCTAACTGGATGTAGGCATGTAGCAGTACGCACATAGGTCCATATCATTATTATGGCTAAAACTCAGTCCCAGTAAACCCACAACCTCAATACAGAAGCTGAAACATTGAAACTGATAGAAGAGAAAGTGGTGAATAGACTTGAACCTAGAAACCAACTTACTCAACTGAACCACCAATGACATAAGCATTGAAATAAAAATTAATGAATAGGACCTCTTCAAAATGAAAAGATTCTAGAAGGCAAATGACAGCATCAATAGAACAAAAAGGCAGCCTATAGAATGGGAAATATTTTTATTAACTCCACGGGTGAAAGAGGGCTAATAAACAAATTATATAAGGAATTCAATATACTAGTTATCATCAACTAATATATCATAAAATTTGCAGGCCAATGAATGAACCTAGAAATCATGGTGTGATAGTGCTGTTTATATAGTTGTTATTTTGTTGTTTTGCTCCTACTTCCTTACTGCTATGAAAGTAGTAACTTTCCTCCAATGCATACAAAAAAATGAAATAAGAATATAAAGTGTTTATGTTTAGAAACATTACATAATTGATTATTAATAGAGCCCATTAAACTATTCTAAAAATTCTTAAATAGTTCTCAAATTCTACACTAAGTAAATAACAGAACAGTATATTGGTTAGATCTGCTAACAGGACTCTTCTCTCTTAAGTAAAATAAACTGATAATCATATTTCTCAACAGAGCCAGAAAATACTATTTAAAATATGTGATTAGGTAACTGATAATACTGGAATGCTGTAGATATTTTATCCTTTGAAATTATCAAAAATTGAAAGACAGTTCTTATGAGGCTAATAGCATGAATACAACGATCAATATTCAGAAGGGTTAATGTACCAAAGACAAGTATCTGGAATCAAAAATAAGAAGAAAAAGACATTGCTGTTCCGTTTCAATTTCTGGTGTTAGACATAGACGAAAAGAAAAGAACAGATCACAGGCACTCTGTATGCCTTCAATAAAACATATCTCAAGAGAGATGTTGCCAATTAGATTCAATGCTGAAAGAAATAAAGAGGGGAAAGTTGGGTTAATGATACAATGTAATTTCATTATATCTATGGTTGGTATGTGAAAATTGAGAAGCAAATGTGTGTGATTAGATAGGGATATGTGCGGAGCCATTTAGACATGGGTTTGCAGACTAGGTGAGTATGGAGATTTCTAGTAATGATAGAACAGCTATTGGAGTGGTGATCCACACTCTGGATAGTTTCCTAATCCAGTTGAAATGCTTACAGTCACAAATGTATGCCTCTAGGTCACTAGAAAGATGTGAATAGTTCTCTACTCCTCTCTACTTGCTTGGTTCAGGGAAGGTACTACAGTGAGAGATGCATAGTTTAAAACACTAATCTCCACACTTCTTGGTAATGGCTTAGAGACAACTGTTTCTAGAATTGTCCTTCATCCCGGCAGAGACTTTTGTACCACCCTAGGCTCTGAACTGAATGAGATCATTTTTGGCTAGGAGATAGTAAGTATAGCATTAATTATACTTGTCCATAGTCGTTTCTATTGTGCTAACCAGGACAGACTCAGAGCCCACTGTCCTAAGACCTGCAGCTGATAGAGGGCAAGATCTTCTCTCCTGTTCTCCTGTCCCAAGTGCCCAGTATCTACCTGCTGCAGGTAGTAAGTGGTGAGGGGAGAGAAGGGTATCTCTCTGTTATCCATGCCACCTCACAAGAGATGAGTAGTAGGGCCCGGTCTCCCAAGCTCTTATCCTCAGGCACTGACTCTCCCACAGCTCTAGCAATGTGGAGTTCTGGAGCCGACTAAGGCCATGGTCACCACTCAAGCTCTAAGGCTCCCAGGCTATTCTTTCCCATGATGCGCAGCTGAGGGGTGGGGCTAGTTCGTCATGGCCTTTAGACATCAACATATCCCTGCTTGGCAACCCAAACCAGGATGTCCACCTGACCTTTGGTGGTAATGGATCTCTGCTGCTCCAGAGACACAGACCCAGTTGTGGTCCATAGTGATAGCACTGGGCTACCATTATCACCATTATCCTAAGTGACACTGCTGGCTACTCACATCAGGCTCTTCTTCACTAATTTTGAGACTCTACTTCTGCCTTTCTTCATTGTGCTCATGTCCTTCTGTTTCTCATTCCCTTTCATTTCTCCACCACTTACTTGTTCCTCTTATAGGCACCCAAGGTCTCTGAGTGCCTAGGGTCATCTTTGGAATAGTCTCAAGAGTGCAATTTCCACTCATGAATTATGGCACCTGGCAGGGGTTACCTCGGGTATGATCTACTCCCTCAGGCCTCTGCATTGCCCAGCATACTGGAAGTTATCTCAGGCTAGCATCTTACTTAGCTTCATGCAAGAGTTGTTCATATTCAACTCTTACAAGGAACTCTTGGTCTCAGGTGTGTTTCTCCTAGTCTCTGGCTTGCTCCTGTCTCTGGGAGCCATAAGAGACTTTGCAACAACAGACAGGTGGTCATTTCAGGCTTGTTTTCTTCGGGGAATGTAAGGCTACTAATCATTTAGATGTTTATAGGACATAAAAGTGAGGTTACACATAACATCACTCCTCTCTCCCACCTACTAACGCACATGTGACACAATAGCCACACTTGCAATGCCTCTAGGGACAAGTTCATGGTTTTTAAATTATTATTTTCTTCTTTATTCTTCTCTTCCTAAATCCTCTGGTTTTTCTTTTTCTTTTTTTAATTGAAATCAGTGTTTGTTAGATAATTAAATAATTTCACACCTCAAAATTACTCAATAGAAATAATAATAATTAATAATAATAATAATAACAATAATAATAATAGCTATGATACATGAAGAAAGAAAGAAATAGAAACTGAGGCTTGATCATCAACTTCATATATTATCATTTAGCTATCTGCTAGTTTTTAAAATCTAACTAGTATCTTACTTTCAAAAAAAGAGAAAAATGAAAGTAAGCAGGAAAGAAAAGAAAAAAGAATAAAATATATTTTTCTGAATCCTAATAAGCTTGAGAGTTCAAGATGAGTAACTAATAACGTTTTATATATAAAATATTCTGCATAATAAAATTTAAATAAATTATATCTTAACAGTTAATTAGTGTTCTCCAATGTTCCAACGTGGAGAGATATAAAATAGTAACAAGAGAAAAATTTTAGACATAATTATTGTCCCTTCCTACTGTGAAAAGCAATTCTCATTTTCTTGTCTGTAAATATGTGGAAGGGGAAATAGGTTGCAGCTCTACTAAAAGTAAATGTTCATTAGCGGGTGGAAAAATATAAAATGAATATTTTACTTGAACCTAAGTGACAGTGGCTTATACAGCTAATGATTTACAGAAGCATTCTGGGAAATTGTAGCTGCTTGCTCTGAATACCCTAAAAAGTTAATGTTAGCAGATAGAGTAGATTTTTTTTTTTTTATTGCATTGCAATTCAAATCTCCTTGTCTTCTCCCTGCATGATGCTGCCTGCGGCAGGTGTTATCCCACAATTAGTGCAACTAATAATGACCATTAAGTAAGACTTTGGTAGGTGCAGGCACTTTACATGTATAATCTAATTTAATTTAATCACCACATCAAGCTACTTTTATTAGAACTGCATACATAATAAAGAGAAGAACTGTGGCTGAATAGCAGGGACTTGGCCCCCACAAGCTGTTTGGCATCACACTCTTCTTCAGTTTTGGGATCACTAGGGTCAGAAAGAGGTCAGTGCATGTTTTAGACTTGATAGAGTTTATCCTGTTGTGCTTCCTGCCTTCTCCTTTCATAGCATTGTGACATTTTATAAAAGCTACTTTACTATTGAACTTTATAGTATATTTCATTATGCTAATATTCAATCATGAATAATATAAATTAGATGTATATATGCCCAATATTTTACAATATATGTGATTCATTAGTTGGGTAGGTTAAAGATGTATGCACATAAATGTATGTAATACCAATTATAGACCACAAGGCTAAAACATTGAAGGAGAACAAAGGGAAGGGGTATATGGAGGGGTTTGAACGGAAAGAAAGAAAGATAATGATGCAATTATATATTATCTCAAAAAATGTATTTCAATACAGCTGGCTAAGTAAGAAAATGACAATAACCCCAGTTGTTGGAAAGTGGAGACAGATCAGGAGTTCAAGCCCAGACACCAAGATAAATAATTCTAACGCCAAACTGGGATATCTGAGAAATTTCCTGAAAACAGAACAAATACATGAAAAAGTAGTTAAACACATAAAAAAAAAACCTTAATGATATTTAAATTACTATTCTTAATTTTTTATATATTCTTATATTAAAAAGGCCAAGCACAATGTTCCCAATATATAAGTCCTAAAGTTTCATTTGTTAATTATATTTTATTTGTTCCAGTTGGCAGCAGTAAAATTTTACCTGTTGGGTAATCTCATAGACATTCAATTAAAAAATACATATAGTAACACAATCTTATCTGAGGTAAATTCGCTAAAATTCTCTTTAATAATATGCATGGAATTCCAAAAAAAATTATATGATTCAAAGAAAATATTGGAACACTGAAGTTATTGTGCAAGGTCAACACAAATATAGTCATCCTCCAGGACCATCAAGTAGATATAGATTGAGCTGAAATGCTGAAATACTGGGCTGCATTTAGTATAGATCATCGACAATTTAAATGCTTTTAAGAAGTAACTTCCTCTAATTAACTAAATGTATTATATGACATATATATATATATATATATATATATATATATATATATATATATATACACACACACACATACACACATACAAAAACACAAACACATATATGTAGTTTTTAAGGTCAAAGAAGGAAAAATACATACTTAATATTAAGGGAGATATTTTATATAACTTCTTAAGTGAAGAAGTTTAAGGATAAGTCAACAGCAGAATGAAGCAAATAATATAATCAAGAGAGAGTGACTCACAGACTAAGCTGTTGGTAAAATTATTACTAGTGTCAAATCCTTCTATATATATATAGATATATATAATATATAATATATATATATAT
Source organism: Mus minutoides (assembly GCA_902729485.2). Classification (NCBI taxonomy): domain Eukaryota; kingdom Metazoa; phylum Chordata; class Mammalia; order Rodentia; family Muridae; genus Mus; species Mus minutoides. Next base: position 60,424 of record LR751002.1, read on the forward strand.
ATATATATATATATATATATATATATATATATATATATAATCAATTGTTTCCCTTGTTAGATAAATGCATTTACCCTATTAATTAATAATACTTCTTTAAGCAATTAGCATTTTATTGGAATGAAATATGTTCAAATTATTTTCTCTAAAAGTAACTTTTATTTGATGAAGTAACTGTTGTTTCAGAGGATTAAAGTCTCCATCTGCTAACATAAGCTTAATCCTGCAAGCTTCTAGTGTTATCTAGGCCTAGAATATTTTCAGCCTCTGAGACTTACTGTTGAATAGGGTTACCCTTTCTATTTTCTTTTTGAACTCTGGGTATTTGGTTCAACTCAACTGCTTTTGCTCAAACTCTTCTCCAAGTTGATTCAATTTGGTTCTTCTCAGCTTCTTACTCAATTGCTAAGATTGGCCTCAAACTAAATCTCACAATTTACTGGCTTCAGCTGGCTTTGCTGATCTGCACTGAACTGCATGAACTCACAAAGGAAATCAACTCCCCTGCACTGCACTCACTGCACTGACACCCATCTGTCTCAATTTCACTGCACAGAACTCAGCTGGCTGAACAGAATTTACTGACTCTCCCTGCACTGCTCTAAAATAGTTCTCCCTTCCTGTGCTGTTTGTGAGAGCTAAGCATAGCCTACCTCAGACTTATTTGATCAAACCTTCCTCTAATTTATCACTTTGCCAGACCCTCAACTAGATCTCATTTTCAAACAAGGTTCCTTCCTTCTACAAACTAACCTTACCTACATTGTTTGGGATTAAAGGTGTATACTAAAGGCATGTCTGTAATCCAGGCAGAACAGCCATGTTTCTGGATTAAAATTCCTCTACAATTTATATCTCTTCTTTGAAGTATAGAATTCAGTATTATTTACAATTACTAGGGATGGGATATAACATCATAAAGCTTTTAAAATATAGTTTAATTTACTGCCTATTAACAAACCATTCCCATATTCTGCCTACTATCTACAATCTCTTGAAAATCTGATGATTCTACTCTCAATTTCTGTGAGACTGAGGTTTTTCTACATTGTGAAGAGAGGATAAGAGTGTCATCATGTGAAATTTTTCTTCTAATGTCTCTCAGTTGTTGGAAACTTACTCTAAGCCCTTGATTATTAGTAAAATTCACACACACACACACACACACACACACACACACACACACACACACACACGCTGCATAGTTGCTAATTATTTTATTTTTTAGTCTTCTTAATAATAATGTTGGGTTCCAGACAGTGGTTGTATGTGCCTTTAATCCCAGCACTTGGGAGGCAGAGGCAGGCAGATTTCTTGGTTCGAGGCCAGCCTGGTCAATAGAGTGAGTTCCAGGACAGCCAGGAGTGCACAGAGAAACCCTGTCTCAAAAAAAATGATAATAACAATAATAATAATTGATGATGATGGGCAAACACCATGTTTGTGTGTTTGTTATTTTTTTTTAAAAATATGAATCAACATTAGAACACTTGGATCATATTTAGAATGGGTATGGCTTGAAGATTTATCTCCAGAATATAGTGAAAATTTAAAAGATTTATGGGAAAGAAAGGGTGACATTGTGTTGGTGATCAGAGGTCAGAGTTAAAGAAGAAATATAGTTAAGGATTACTGGAAACTCTTTGAAAAGCTATATGGAAACACACCTACAGCTGTAGACACTACCAATGATTTTATTTGTAGAACTGAAAAGCATGATTATATAATTTATATGGAAGGACAGAAGGATCACAAACTAGCCAGTAATCTCAAACAGTAACCAAGTAAAAGAGTAAACATGCAAAAAACAATAACACAAAAACTACCTGCTGCTAGGGATGACTTCATGGAAGAACCTGCTGTCTTTTCTTACTTGCTTGATTTCTATAGTTATGCAAGATCTAGAATAGTAGTCTGTCTGGGAATGGCTGGATAACTCCACTGTTATCTGGGTTTTGAGTGAGCCAACATAGCATCCATACCATATAAAAACTGCTGGAACTTGAAGAGGAGAATCATACCTGGGAGAATGCCATTGCCACCAAAGTTTAAAACCTGAAGTATGATTAAAAAGAAGGAAGTCTCACATTTAGTCTGGTATTTATGGTGCTTCAGAGCCAGATCAATGACTCTTGGCAATGAGTATTTGTTTTGTGGGCAAAAAAAACAAAAACAAAAACAAAAACAACATATCAAGTAATGCACTGCCATTTCCAATGCAACTGTGATGGAGGGGTAGGAAGGACAAAGGATGAAAAGGTATGTATTCTATGAAGTGAGAGTAGACCTCATTGATGCCTAAGGCCTGAGCTGTGGTTGAGGCCATGTTGATATCTGCTTGGGTATATTTATGCCAGAAGCCATGTTGGTATCTGTCTCCTATGCTGCTGCCAAAGAGAATGCCTGGATCCATGGTTCTGGGTGGGGAACACATGGGCCCATGTTACCACAGAGGACATTCAGATGTATATGATCTGTGCCATCAAATGAGGACATGTTGACGCCCAAGGACTATCATGCCACCTAGGTATATCAAGATGTGAATAGTCTGCACTGCCACCTGAGGATCTATTAATGTCCATGTTCCATGCTGCCACTAGAGGCCATTTCATGGCCAATAGTTCTAGCTTAGCCAGGGTCTGTGATGATGCTGGTGGCCTATGTTACCACTGAAACCCATGTAGACATTTGTGATCAGTAATGCTGCCTGAAGCCATGCTCATGTCTATAGATAAGGCTGATACAAGATACAGTGTTGGTGTCCATCGCCCACACAACCACTGGGAAACAGGCTGAAGTCTGTGGCCCATGCAGAAACAGGAGAGCAGGTGGATATGTGTTTCTATACTCAACAGATACCGTGTGGAAGTCTACGATCCATGCTCATGATGACTGTAAAGGACAAGGAAATATTTTGCAATAGTACTGATGAATAGAGACCAAAGGTTGAGACATGTATGGAAGGATTATGTGGTAGGATCCCACCCTACTGTGTATGGTTTCTCATCTAGAATGGTGATGCTGAACAATGTAACAAAGATAGTTGAGTAAGTCTGTGGGAAGTGGATGAATTCTTGAATGATTGTGTATTGACGACATGGACCTAGTCTTGGCAATGACCATCATGGCAACAACCTCAGATTCTTGGATAACATGGAAATAGCAAAACCGTTCCTTAGCACAAGTTCACATGATTATGAATGACTGACATTTTATGTAGAAACTATAAGCCAGAATTTGCCCCTCCTAGGTGCTTACAGACTAATACTGCTCCCCAAAGAAAACCTCACATCTTGACTAGCTAACTCCTACTCTTTATGTTATACATAAAATATGTATGGATTTATGTGTATGTTTCTCCTTTCTCTAGAGTCTAGGTAGAGATTCCATTGCTGTGAATAGACAGCATATCAAAGGCAACTCTTATAAAATACATTTAATTGGGGCGGGCTGACAGGTTTAGAGGTTCAGTTTATTGTCATCAAGGTTGGATACAGGGCAGTATCCAGGCAGCCATGGCACTAGAGGAGCTGAGAGATCTACATCTCATTCCTCAAATAGAAGACTGACTTCCAGAAAACTAGGAAGGGGCTATCAAAGTCCAACCCCACAGTGACACATTTCTTCCAATAAGGCCATACCCACTTCTACAAGGCCACATTTCCTAATAGTGCCACTCCCTGGCCAAGAATATTCAAACTACCACAATCTATCATTTCTTCATTCCTATATCACCCCAGTCATGTTTCCCAGAACTGTACTGTGTAGGATATGCCATAAGCCATGGAAAGCAAGCTAGAATGAAATATTTCTTGATGGCTTCTGTTTCCTTTCCTGCTTTGAGGTCCCTACCTTTAGTTCCTACCCTGACTTCCTTCAATGACTAAGTATGACCTAGCTCTTTCTCATATGAGCTAACCCTTTCTCAATAGGTTGGTATTTTTCAAGGTTTTATCATAGCAATATAAATCTTACCAAGAAAATGGCTATCTTAAAAAAAGAAAATATTTTAATATTTAACTTAATTATTGATAATTTTCTATGTCTAAAAATACTATTTTTCTTAAAGAAAATTATATACACTGCTGAGAAGAACTATAACTTTTAACTTGGATATTCTTTAGATGTTTGGCAAGTCCATTTGATCTATATTGCATTGAACTCTCAAATGTGTTTGTTGTAAGTAGAAGATATAGTAAGAAAGAATAGAAGTTATACAGATCATAAGTGTATAAATAAAATAAGAAAGACATAAATTAGGAAAAATCCAACATCAAATCTGAGTCTTTGTTCAATGCACACCCTGTACCCCCATTTTTCTTTGAATTTTGGTGTCCTCCTGGCTACAACAGGGCATGTTTTATGAACCAAGTTCTCTGTGGCTACAACTGGCCATTCTACTTGCTTGTCAAGATGAGCTGGGTAGTCTGAAAATATTCTGTCTCTGACACTTTGAAATGTTTGATGTATGACAACAGACAGTTGTGGCCTGTAGCAACCTGTGCTACAACAGAAAGCAAAAGTAATACAAGTCATGGGTGGCTGCATAAAAAAAAAAATCCTGCTGAAATTCAACATATATCTCAGAACTCAAAACCAGATTTATTAATTCAAGGCACCAATCAAGACATTTCTTCTATTTCATGCTGTAGCCCTTACATGATCACCTCTGAAGTCCACACATCTCTCACTGTCTTTGCTTGCTTGATTGATTTCTATAGTTATGCAAGATCTAGAATAGTAGTCATAGGTAAATATACTCTGAATATTTATAAGATAGGCTAACATGATTTCTTCTTCTAAAGATGTTGACTCTGGAGCTACTCAGAATGGCATTTCCAGCTGCTTATTGACTAAATGTTGAAAAGAGGTAAATTCTAAATACAAATATTCATTATATTCTATATGACTGGATTCCAATTTTGGTTGGTACTGAGACCAGTACTAATTTTATTTTCTGGTTCTCTTACCCTTTTTGTTCTCAGCTTTGGCATTCTGTAATTTCACTTCAATAAGTTCCAAAAGGAGAAGTTACTCCCATCCAATTTGACTCTTTAAATTACAATTGAAAATCCTCTTCTCCACTAACATTTTTTTTTTCATTATCTACTTTTATGAATTGGAAAGAAGTAATCATTAAATACAATTGAATAAAATCTTAATCCTCAAAAATATTAAACTGAGGCCTAATGATATTTTAATTTTCTGTAATTTGCAAAAGATTACCTCTGAGCCAAATGAAGTTATCACGTTGATTCAAATTCCTCAATAAACTCTAATTAAATTATGTCTGTTTGAATATATCTTGACATATGTAAATAATATGTTCAATCTGATACAATTACAACAAAGACATTCTCAGGGATGCCATAAGTACCATTAGGAAATATAAATTAATATTTATTTTTCTGAAAGATCGAAAAGACTACAAGAGCTAATCAGGAATCAGTATTTTTCTAGGATACATGACTTTGAATGTTTGGATGGTTAACAAAATATCCCCCTTGTAGGAATAATTTTCAGGGTCTTACCTCTAGGAAATGAACTATAGGCAAGTAGAGACTGCTGGGAGAAAGAAATAAGTCTCTTCTGGGGTTAGCTCCATTATTAATTGTCATATGCAGGATGAACATTCTTAAAATCATATTCATATATATATATATATATATATATATATATATATATATATATATATATATACCCTTAAAAATACATTGTATAAACTGGTAATATTTACATATTGTGCCCACACACTCATTAATCGTGTATTAAGTTACTATATTGCCATCTGCAAATAATGATACTTTGACATTTTTCTCAGTTTGTATCCCTTTCATCTCCCTCAATTGTTTTATTGTTCTCACTAAAACTTAGAGTACTATGTTGAATACATAGAGAGTGGTCAACCTTGTCTTGATCCTTGTTTTAGTGGAATTGCTTTAAGTTTCTCTCCATTTAATTTGATGTTAGCTATAGGCTTCCAGTAAATTGCCTTCATTATGTTTTATATGTGTCTCTTATATTTCTAATTTCTCCAGGACTTTGCTTTATTCTTTCCAATGACTTCAACTAATTAATTAATTAATTTGCATACCAAATGTTGCCCCACCTCCTGCTCCTCCTGTCCCTCCTCCCCTCCTGTCCTCTCCCTCTGATAGTCCCTCAATTCCACCCCCACCTAGGCACGTCAATCAAGTCTCTGTAAGATTAGGCTCAGCCTCTCCCACTGAGACCAAACAAGGCAACCATGGAGACTGAGCCTAATGTATGCTACATCCCTCCACTGGGGGTTCCTGCCTGGCCTCATTATGTTTCTTGGCTTTTCCACCTTGCAGCCTTTAATATTCGTTCCTTGTTTTGTGCTTTTAGTATTTTGACTATTATGTGCTGAGAGGAATTGCTTTTCTTGTCCAGTTTGTCTGCTTCCTGTACTTTTTTTTTTTTTTTTTTTTTTTTTTTTTTTTTTTTTTTTTTTTTTTTTTTTTTTTTTTTTTTTTTTTTTTTTTTTTTTTTTTTTTTTTTTTTTTTTTTTTTTTTTTTTTTTTTGATACAGGGTTTTCTCTGCTTAGCCCTGGCTGTCCTGGAACTCACTCTGGACCAGGCTGGCCTCGAACTCAGAAATCCACCACCTGCCTTTGCCTCCCAAGTGCTGGGATTAAGACATGTGCCACCACTGCCCAGATTGCTTCCTATATTTTTATAGGCATCTTCTTTTTTAGTTTAGGAAAGCTTCTACTATGACTTTGCTGAAAATATTTTCTGGGATGTTATGCTGACATTTTTCTTCTTCTTCCTCTATTCCTATTAATCTTAGTTTTGTCCCTTTCACAATATCCCCAAATTCCTGCATGTTTTTTTTTTTTTTCTCAGAATTCTTTTAGATTTAACATTTTATTTAATTGATGCACCCATTTCTTTTATTGTATTTTAATGCTTAAAATTTCCTCCTCCGTCTCTTATATTCTCTTGATGAAGCTTATCTTTTCACTTTCTTCTAACATTCCTAAATTTTCAAGTCCATAATAACCTTAGTTTGTGCTTTGTTGCTTACAAGACTTTGAGCAGTTTTATTCATTTTCTTCAAATGTTTATATTTGTCTTGGCTTTCTAGCAATGTAATTTTGATTCGCTTCATGTAATCATCATCCCAAAGGCTTAATGCTGAATAAACTCACCCTTTCTGGCTCTTTTGAATTCTGGCTGGCTGGTTCATCTCAGCTGTTTCACTCCAAACTCCTTGCCAAGATGACTGACTCAAACTGGTTTCTCTCAGATTTTGGCAAAATTGCACTTCTTCTGCTCCAAAGAAATCTCGATATCTGTTCTAATCACCTACTTCCTTTTCATTCTCAACTTTGTTCTGCCTTCACCTGCAACCTGTCTGTGTAAAACTTTCCCAGTATCGCTGACTCCTCTCTCTCCCTGTCTCTGTGCTTCTGTGTCTTTGTCTTTCTGTCTCTTTCTCTCTGTCTCTCTCTGAACTGCTCTATTAAGTCATTGTATCCACCTAACTGATTAGCTAGAAATCAGACATCTCCTGGCCTCTGCTTTTGGGATTAACAGTATAAGGTCTTTGAATATGATTTCATACCAGAGCAGCTACTTTGCTGTGGATTAAATAAAATTCCTCTGCTATTTTCTTTAAGGGATTTATTCATTTTTTTCTAATCATTTGTCTGTTTTTCTAGCTTTCTTTGAAGAATTTATTCATTTCCTCTTTAAGGTCCTCTATTATCTTTGTGTAATTAGTTTTAAAGCTTTTTTTCTTGTTCTTATGGTATGTTGTAATATTTAAGGCCTTCTGTGTTAAGATAACTAAGCCCTAATGAAGATGCATAGCTATGGCTGTGTTCTTATGCTAACTTGTAGGTATCTAGTTTTAGGGTGATTATTAGTGTAGGTGCTATTTTTGTGTTTGTCTTTGCATTTGTTGGGTGATTATTCTATACCTTGGTTTCTGTTTTCTCTCTGGATTGTCAGTTGAGTCCAGTTGAGTTCAGATCAGTGCAGCTCAGTGCAATTCAGTTTAAAGCAGTTGAGTTCTGTTCAGTTCTATGATTTGTGTCTTCAGTGAAACTCAGTTTCTGGAAAATAGAGGCAGTTTATTAAGCAGTGGCTGGGAGAATCTTGCATCTTTGACTGACTTGCTACCAGAATGTTTCTTTATTTGTACAGACTCCACAAATGAGGCAAAGTTATGATTTCAAAAAATAGAGACCATAAAATTTTGTCTCTGGACAAATGTTAAAAGTACAGAGAGAATAGTTATTGTCGATGTCAAATTACTTTAGATTATGTAAGCATTTATGAGATATGAGTTTCTATTTTTCAGGAAAATGAATCATTAAGCAGATAAAAATGTGTCATCAAACTATATGAATTCCCATCCCTTGAAGAATGCACAGTGGTTGAAGTACAACTTGTGAATTAGCCTAGATTAAAAGCTCTCTTAGGCTGCAAGTTGGCCTGCTCTAGTCATTTGTTTTCTCTTTGATTTTAGTTAAAATACTTCACTGTAATTTAATGTGATCTAGTCTCCATATGATTGACAAATTCTTAAATTTTATATTAATTTTATATCATCTATGTACATTGTCAAAGGTTGTTCTAGGCAAACTAACTTTATTAAAATGTTGTTAATTTTTAGGGTCAATGACCTGTAGAATACATATCGGATAAAGCCTCTAATCTGATCTGCTCCCAAATCTATTGTTTCTGACTTTGCTTGGGTGCAAATATGCCCAGAGAATTCTGGGACTGTCCAAACGTTTGTGCTTTTCACAATCACCATGGAAAGGTAGTTTCCTAAGTAGGCCCAAATGTGATTATATTTGGGGAGCAGAAATAAATTTCTGCGGAAAAGACACATTAGAATCATATGGTAAAAATTCCCAGAATAACAAAGATACAATTTGCAAAACATGTGAAACTCAAGAAGAAGGAAGATGACCAAAGTGTGGATACTTCGTCCCTCCTTAGAATGGGGAAGAAAATACCCATGGAGGGAGTTACAGAGACAAAGTTTGGAGCTGAGAAGGAAGGAAATACCATCCAGAGACCGCCCCATCCGGTGATCCATCCCATAAACAACCACCAAACCCAGTCACTAGGCAGATGCCAACAAGAGCCTGCTGACAGGAGCCTGATATAGCTGTCTCCTGAGAGGCTCTGCCAGTGTCTGGAAAATACAGAAGTGGGTGCTCACAGTCATCCATTGGGCAGATCACAAGGTCCCCAATGAAGGAGCTGGGGAAATACCCAGGGAGCTAATGGAGACTGAAGCCCCATAGGAGGAACATCAATATGAAATAACCAATACCCTCAGAGCTCCTTGGAACTATATCACCAATCAAAGAAAACACATGGTGGAACTTGTGGCTCTGGCTATAATATGTAGCAGAGGATGGCCTAGTCAGTCATCAATTGGAGGAGAGGCCCTTGGTCTTCTGAAGGTTCTATGCCCCAGTACAGGGGAATGCCAGGACCAGGAATGGGAATGTGTGGGTTGGGGAACAGGGGGAAGGGTGAGGGCTAGGGGATTTTCAGAAGAAAAACTAGGAAAGGGGATAACATTTGAAATGTAAATAAAAAAAATGAAAAAAAAAAAAAAAAGTCCCCCACAAATGCAGCATGTAGAGATCAGAAGCCCAAAGTGAAAGACAGCAGGATAGTGGAAACAGCATTCTTGTGTGCTGTCAAACAGCTTTGCTTGCTTTCTGGCTGTCTCTTATTTTCACTAGTCATGGCTGTGCCAAATCCACTCCTGCTGGGTTTTGAAACAAAAGAAGACATGAAAAATGGAAGAATAAAGGAGACTGCCAGAGGTGAGCAAACACAAGGAAAGAGGCTTCTCTGAATGTCTTCTGTACAAACAGCAGTGTTCTGCTGACTCCTTTACTTTAGCCAATAAGATTCACATTAGATTTCTAATATATAGAACTGGAAAATGGCTAATTATAAGCAGTAGAAACTGCTAAAGATTTGGTAATCCACTGAAGAAATTACATATAAAAAAGAACCAGTGTCTTGCTTTCATAAATGCAGGTTTAAAACTATATGAAAAAATTGCTTTTCTGATGCAGTACTTGTAAAAATTCTGAAACCAAAAGTGTTTTCTACTTAGCATTTAAATGTTATCCTTTAATTTACCACTGTAAAAAATTATATCAGAATCTGATTTCAATTAAAAGGAAAAGAGACTGTGTAATATGACATTTTCAGAATATAATGTGACTGAAATAAAATATAAGATATAGCAAATATTCATGTTATAAAATAGATTTATATCTGATTCCCCAGATTTCAATAATTTACCTTAGAGAAGTAAACCAATATTACCATTACTTTAGTTCTAATCAAATTTAAACAACCTTAAATATTAAAAACATGGAATTTAAAGATAGGATTCATAAGTTTAAATTTAAGTTACTGTTTGAAGAAGAGTTTGTACAATAGTTATTTAGGGAAAATCATAATAAAATATGTTTTGAGTGTCCTTTTCCTGTTTGCAATCTATTTATTAAGAAAGAAGTTATTATTTTAATTATTTTGTAAAGAAGCATGATTTTCTCATGTATTACACTATCATAGATAGTATACATTAAAGGTGGCTTGTCCCCCTATACATAAGTCATATTGAATTGCTGATATAATATATTTAAGCTATTGTTCAGCAATTCTAAGACCATATGTCAGGGACAATTGACAGGGAGCAAAGACTATAAGGAAATATTTTATTTCCTTAAAATATGCAAAGACACTATCCTTGGAATATTAATTATAATGATATCTTGATTTTGAAGGCCTCTGATCCTTTAAGTATTCTATAAATATAATAAAATAAGGTTAATAATTACCCAAACTATAATATCTTCATTAAGGTTTGGACTTATTTAATGTAGGACATTCTCTACAGAAGTACTGTAACTTTTAAATATATTTTGACACACTACTCAAAATAACTTGAGAAGTTACATTATGTTCAAGCACAATGAAAATGACAGTAAAATCTTCTTAAACAGGGATAAGGAAAAAAATGAAATTCTGTGGATATACAATATCTCTATAATGACTTTACTGTACATTCACTGGTACACGGAGGAATTAAGAGCTTTAAGTTCAGCCAGGTTCTTTATCATTTTCTAATAAGACAATACAGTAGAACTTGGCATGCAGCGCTTGGTTCTTTCTTCACGATCAAATCAGCACCACAATTATTGTCATTTTAAAGACATATTGATCCTCAGTGACTTCCCAAACTCATACCACAGTATAAATGGTGCAGTTAAGATCTCAATTCTGCTTTGTCCATTATGAGATTTTGGCCTCTTTTGTCATATATTTTACTTCAAAGAAATTAGACCTGTGACAATTGTGGGAAAATTTATTCCAAGAAGAGAATAGATCTTGTAAAAAGTTTCAACTCTAAATGAAAATATAAAATATTTTACCATTGGTAATTAGTGAATAAATCAGAGAAATGGAAAGAGATGAAGCTGGAGAAATAACTAGGTTTCGGTAATGAACTGGTTTAATGAGTCTGGTCTATATCCAAGAAATTTAAAGGGACACATAAAGAGATAGATTTATTTTGAGAGTTCACCTTATCTCAATGCAGAAAATATTAGAGCAAGAAGGACCTGGAGACAGAAGAGCCATTGAAATCATGCCACAATGATAAGAACCAACTGAGAGATGTAAGTATCCTAATATGTGACAGTCACACTGGACCTGAGATATGCAAATAAATTATATACATTAAAAACAGAAAGTAAGAAATATATTTCTTTGGATGGCAAGATAATAAGTACTGGAGAAGTTAAGATCAGTGAATTAAAATAGTAAGATTTGATGGAAACCCAATACAAAATGTTTCTGAAGAATTTTGAAAAATCCAGGAGAAGTGCAGTAGGCTGTGCATATAATTTTTTTTCACCTTTAGGAAAAGGATAGAGAAACCAACTCAGAAATACATAGACTAAAAATATTGCTTGGAAATACGAAATAATGATTCATGGACACATGAAGAGTAAAGAGGAAAAGTTCTTGTGCATGTAGAGAAGACTATAAAGAAGAATTAAATACCTCACAGTGATTGAAGTGAAGTGATATTATTCGGTCAATTGAAGAACATTATTTTCAAAGAATTAATTCAGAAATAGAAATATGAGTTAAATAATCTCACACATATGAGAAATACAGAAGGCTATAATCATAGAATTCAAAAGTAAAATTGTTGTAAGCAGAAGGAGGAGAAAGTGTAGGCAGAAGAGGAAAAGGCAGGAACTATCAACATGGTCAAACTATAAGAAGTACTGGTGCATGCTTTACCAAGGACATGTGCAGTGTATATATAAAAAGCTGAAAAAAAAAAAAAAAAAAAAAAAAAAAAAAAAAAAAAAAAAAAAAAAAAAAAAAAAAAATTGCTGTGTTGCCAGGCGTGGTGGCACACGCCTTTAATCCTAGCACTTGAGAGGCAGAGGCAGGAGGATTTCTGAGTTCTAGGGCAGCCTGGTCTACAAAGTGAGTTCCAGGACAGCCAGGGCTATACAGAGATGCTGTCTCGAAAAACAAAACAAAATAAAACAAAACAAAACAAACAAACAAACAAACAAACAAAAAAGTGCTGTGTGCTATGAAATATCACAATGAATCTAATAAATCTAGACAATGTTGTTTCATATAATTTTTTTTTAATGAATTTAATTCGAAGCAAAAAAATGCTTTGGTGAATAAGATTAATGAATATGAGACAAGGTAGCAAAGCAGGTAAAAGCATCCATGATTTGTTTCACAATCCTGACAGTTTCATCCCTGGTATCAACAGTGCAAAAACATACCTGACTCTTCCTGAAAGGCTTCTTGTGACTGTATATGCACATCGTATCATAAGTGTGCACACTCTTACAGGCATGCATCATACAACCCCACTTCACATAAATAATAATAGATATTTTAAAGTTAAAAGTAACAACTTTCGGATTTGTGAGTTCAAGGCCAGCCTGGTCTACAAAGTGAGTTCCAGGACAGCCAGGGCTATACAGAGAAACCCTGTCTCAAAAATCCAAAAAAAAAAAAAAAAAAAAAAAAAAAAAAAAAAAAAAAAAAAAAAAAAAAAAAAAAAAGTAACAACTTTCAAAAATTGTGTATGTATTTTTTTCTGAAGACTAGTTTTATTATTTAATCCATAAAGTAACCCACTGCCATGCCTAGATTTATTATAATATTTTCAGAAAGCAGCATTTGAACTTAATAATGTAATGTGACCAATGATATATCCCTATAGTAGAAGATTGGCAAATGGACATAGAGTACAGAGGCTCAAACATAATTTGTTCTTAGGACATGAATTTGCCACTCTTCCACGTTTCTAATAATTCTCTGATAGGAAACTAATTTCATTTGTAGGTTTTTTTTTTTTATTTTTATAAAATATGAAAATGACAAATTAACACAATGATCCATTTAAATGAATGTGTCCATGGATAATCATATAATCTTATGGAAACAACTTAAGAAATTAATCTCAAGGACCAATATATAATACAAACTTCATATCAAGTATGTTAAACTATTTTTTTTCAGAAATGCTGAGAAACATTTAATCAACTTTATTTTCTATATATAGTTCTAGGGTTTAATATTTCACCAATCCTATTTCTTACTGAGATGTCTTTTTTTTTTTCCTGTGAGAAACTATTTCTAGCTGCTGATACTTTCTCAATTGTCAAAATGACATCTAGAAAAAAAAAAAAAAAAAGGTAAGCAGTGCTAACAGTGGCTTCCAGAATTAGTTGAGTCCTTGTAGGAAAACGTCAAGATGGAGTATAGACTAGGTTTCAACGGATACACTAGATAGATATGCAGTACTGATGCAAATTTAAATTTTTATGAGGCTATATATTTTTTACTTTATTACTACAACACTTCAGGTGAAGCACATGAAAAGTAGAGGTTTAGTTATAAAATTTTTAATACATTTTCTAGTTGAGGTTTGCAAAAATATTGCAACTGCATCTAAATTTTGTTTAGTAACTGGAATTCACTGAAAAAATCATGAAATTATACTGACATTGACAGGTCAAATTTATAAATATATTATAGGAAAATAGTCATATTAACTATAAAAGTTTTTTTTTTCCCAAGAATATTCTGTGGACAGCAGTATTCTATTTCTTCATTGTTTCCAAGGACAGCATATTCCGATGCAGTACAGTCACCATCAATAGATGCTACTGAATATCAGCAAAAGCCAGTGAGTCCTACAGAAATCTAGATAGGAAAGAATCCTTTCTTGGATATTAGAATATACTGAAAAATTTTAAATTATAACATATTTGACCACACATTTGACATTTTGTTACAAATAAGAAAATGAAGAAATATGAATCACAGTAAATATCATATATCTACATCTGGTTTGCTATATTTAGATAACAGAATGTAAAATTAGTATGTTAAAACTAGTAATGAATTATCATAGAATATCTTTTTTTTCTTAAGATGGGAGAATTGCTAAGAAATTAATTTTTATACTACCACCTTTTCAAAATGACGGTAAATGTTTTGTCTTATAGAGAAAAATAGTTTCTAACTTTTATGTATCTAAGTTCAGTGTATGGATTTTTAAAATTCGCTGTTCATTTATCTAAAAGTCTGATGGTGGAATTGCAAATTCAGTATGAGCTAACCATCTAACAAGGATTCTTTATATTATTAATGTGGTATCACAAAAGTATAAAAAGTATTACTATAAATTTCACAACATTAAATTCTGCTATCATTGATTTCTTTCTTCCAAGATTTGAAGTTCTTATCTTACAAATTTTTACTTGTTTAGTTAGAGTCACACCAAGGTATTTTAAATTATTTGTGACTATTGTGAAGAGTGTGGCTTTTCTAATTTCTTTCTGAACCAATTTTCCTTGAGTAATTATGTAGAATTCAGTAGAGGAAGGTAACTGATTTGTTTGAGTTAAATTTGTATCCAGACAATTTCCTGAAGTTGTTTATCAGGTTTAGGAGGTCTCTGGTGGAAGTTTTGGGTCACTTAATTATACTATCATATCATGTACAAATGGTGATATTTTGACTTCTTCCTTTCAAATTTGTATTCCTTTGATATCCTTTTGTTATCTAATTGTTCTCGCTAGGACTTAGAGTAATATACTGAATCCATAGGGAGAGTGTGGGCAGCCTTGTCTAGTCCCTGATTTTAATTGAATTATTTCAAGTTTCTTTCCATTTAATTTTATGTTAGTTACTGGTTTGCTGTACATTACTTTTACTATGTTTAGGTATGGGCCTTAAGATCTCCCATGCTCATGGATTGGCAGGATTAATATAGTAAAAATGGCCATCATGCTGAAAGCACTCTACAGATTCAATGCAATCCCCATCAAAATTCCCACTCAACTCTTCACAGAGTTAGAAAGAGCAATTTGCAAATTCCCTTGGAATAACAAATAAACCTAGGATAGTAAAAAGTATTCTCAACAATAAAAGAACTTTTGGTAGAATCACCATCTCTGACCTCAAGTTGTACTACAGAGCAACTGTGATAAAAACTGCATGGTATTGGTACTGTGACAGGCAGGAAGATCAAAGAATAGAATTGAAGACCCAGAAATGAACCCACACACCTATGGTCACTTGATCTTTGACAAAGGAGGTAAAACTATCCAGTGGGAAAAGACAGCATTTTCAAAAAACGGTGCTGGTTCAACTGGCTGTTAGCATGCAGAAGGATGCAAATCAATCCATTCTTTTCTCCTTGTACAAAGTTCAGGCCCAAGAGGATCAAGGGACTCCACATAAAATCAGATACAATGAAACTAACAGAAAAGAAAATAGGGTAGATCTTCAAGCACATGGGCAAAGGGGAAATTTTCCTGAACAGAACACCAATGGCTTGTGGTCTAAGATCAAGAATCAACAAATTGGACCTTATAAATTTGCAAAGCTTCTGTAAAGCAAAGGACACTGTAAATAGGACAAAATGTCAACTGAAAGATTGGGAAAAGATCCTTATATACATCTAATGGAATGCTAGTATCGAATATATACAAAGAATTCAAGAAGTTAGACTCCAGAGAAACAAATAATGTTATTAAAAAATGGGTACAGAGCTAAACAAAGAATTCTCAACTGAGTAATATTAATAGTTGAGAAGTACCTAAAGAAATGATTTAAAATTCTTAGTCATTAATGAAATGCAAATCAAAATGACCCTGAGATTCCACCTCACACCAGTAAGAATGGCTAAAATCAAAAACTCTATTGACAGCAGATGCTGTCGAGGATGTGGAGAAAGAGGAACACTCCTCCATTCCTGGTGGGATTGTAAGATGATAAGACCATTCTGGAAATCAGTTTGGTGGTTCTGCAGAAATTTGGACATAGTTTAACCTTAGGATTCAGCAATATCACTCCTGGGCTTATACCCAGAAGATGCTCTAACATGTAATAAGAACACATGTTCCATTATGTTCATAGAAACCTTATTTATAATAACCAGAAGCTGTTAAGAACCCAGATATCCTTCATCAGATTAGATACAGAAAATTTGCTACATTTCACAATGAAATACTACTTAGCTATTAAAAACAGGTAACCCAAGAACATGCAGGGTATACACTCACTGATAAGCTGGTTAAAAGCTCAGAATACACAGACCCCATGAAGCTTAAGAAGAAGGAAGAGCAAAGTGTGGATAGTTCAGTCCTTCTCAGAAGCGAGAATAAAATACCCATGGGAGGAGATACAGAGAAAAAGTGTGGAGCAGAGATTGAAGGGAATATCATCCGGAGACTGTCCCACCTGGGATCCATCCCATATCCAGTCTCCAAACCCAGACACTATTTTGGATGCTAACAAGTGCTTGCTGACAGAAACCTGTTACAGCTGTTTCCTGAGAGGCTCTACCAGTGTCTGACAAATACAGAGGTGGATGCTCGCAGCCAACCATTGGACTGAGCACAGGGTCCTCAATGGAGGAGCTAGAGAAAAGACCCTGATGGGATTTGCAGCCTCAAAAGAAGAATAACAATATGAAACAACCAGTAGCCCCAGAGCTCCCAGGAACTCAACCACCAACAAAAGAGTACACATGGAGGGACCCATACCTCCAGTTGCGTATGTAGTAGAGGATAGACTTTTCAGACATCCATGGGAGGAGAGGCTCTTGGCCTTGTAAAGGCTTGATGTCCCAGTATAGGGAAATGCCTGAACAGGGACGTGTGATTGAGAGGGCTGGTACGCAGGGGGAAGGATGATGGGATAGGGAATTTTCAAAGGGAATAATATTTGAAATGTAAATGAAGAAAATATCTAAAATTTTTTTTAAATTAATATACTTCAGAGAGACTGGCTACACGATAGGAATACTTGCAACTTTCATGTGAGGCACACACACACACACACACACACACACACACACACACACACACACACACACAGCAGGTAGATCTGACACAGAGGCAGACAGATACAGAGAGAATATGCACTACAGATAAGTACATAATCCAATCTGATAGAAAAATTCTTCAGTTGAGGTCCCTTCTTGCTAGATGTCTCTAGTTTGTGTCAAATAAACAAAAATGAAATAACATGGCCACCGATAAGACCTTAAACAGCAATACCTGGTGAGGATGTGGTTGAGAAAAAACTCACATATAAGCATGGTGGCTGAATTCCCTGATTCAAACTACTCACAAGACCACATGTGTCTTGTACAAATAATATTAAGACAGCATAAGCGCAAATGTGCCAACTAATTCAATATCACTTTAAATAGAGGCAAGGATAGTGACTCATGTCTATATTTCCATTTCACAAAAGGCCGTTTCAGCAAGGCAACTGTTTCCATGCAACAAATACCCTTAACATTTGTGAAATATGCAAATGTCAGACTATATTTATGAAAAAAAATTTTGTATAGTATTTTGAACTGCCTTTTCCTTCCAGAGAAGAAAGTTCACTATTGTTTAAATATCCAGATAAAATACACATATGGTTGTAAATGTCTTCTGCATTATAATGCTACAGGTTATACATGATTACATATAGATCTTAATCTGATATTTGATCTATTATATTATTTTCATTTTAATCTTACAGTCAATTTATTTTGATTTGTTTTAGTTTGGGTACAAGGTAGAACTCTATATCACAGGCTTGTATCAAATCATGACAACTCCCTTCTGGTGGCCTTCTCTGTAGAAGAAATATAAACATGAGTCATCCTTGGATTTATGTAAAATAATTTTGAATTGGTTGGTACATTTTTGCTTATACTTTCTTAATATTAATTGTAAAAGAGATAAACTTTGGTGAATATGAGGCATACATGCACGATCATTTTACTGTAAAATACTGAGATGTAACAATCAAAATGTCACATGATATTGAATTCAAAGAGTTTAGCCATTCCACTAAGGAATTACAATTTTATTCATTAGGTGAAAACAGATATTGAATGTATTTCAAATAAGGTTTATTTGCAGCTTTTGTAATAATAAATATTAATAACAAACTCAGGAAATGCTGTTGTAAGAGTAAATGCCACAAAATATTTAAAAGAAAAGTGAAAATGTAAGTAGTGTGCAGTTTCAATTAATCAACAAATGTTTATAGAAAATAGGATTTTTTGATTAACCATAAGATTTTAAATTCACAGATCATACATTTCACTTAAAAATGTTTATGGGTTACATTTGATAAACACATTACCATATAAAAACTGTAAAAAGAGAAGAAAATCAGAGCAAATGGCATATAAAGTCATTCAGTCATTTTTATTAAATCTGGGCAAGGCAAGGAAAGCTTTACATAAGACTCAATGAGTTAATGTCAATTAAAATAACATACTTCTAATCCAAGCTTTCTTTAAATAGTCCAAACATCTTCAGTTGTTTATTTTCCCATGTTGATAAATGTGTTCTCACAGCAAAATAATTTCCCTAAAGTAAGCAATGTGCTGAAATTTCCAGTAATGAAATGTAAAGAAGACTAATACATATATTCCTACCACAGGAAGTTTTCTGGAACACTGATTATATTGTTTTTATTTTGTTTCATTTTGTTTTGCTTTAGTTTAGAATTCTTTAAATTTATATAATATGCTTGATTCAAAACCACCTCTATTTCCTACTTCTCCAGATGCTCCTGTATCCCATTTTCTTCCCTGCATCTTGTACTCACATCCTCTCTCTCTCTCTCTCTCTCTCTCTCTCTCTCTCTCTCTCTCTCTCTCTCTGTCTCTCTCTCTCTTGCCACTCCCCTCTCTCTCTTGAAATTTTTATTAGGTATTTTCTTTATTCACATTTCAAAATTTATATCCTTTCCTTGTTTCCCCTCCCGAAAGCCCCATCCCATCCTCTCTCTCCCTGCCCACTAACCCACCCACTCTTGCTTCCCTGTCCTATCACTCCCATACACTGGGGCATAGAGCCTTCACAGAACCAAGAGCTTCTCCTTCTACTGATGTCCAACAATGCCATCCTCTGCTACATATGCTGCTAGAGCTATGGGTTCCTCCATGTGTACTTTTTGGTTGGTGTTTGAGTCCCTGGGAGCTCTGGGGTTGCTGGTAGGTTCATATTTTTGTTCCTCCTATGGGTCTGCAAACCCCTTCATCACCTTGGATCCTTTCTCTAGCTCCTCCATTGGGGACCCTGTGCTCAGTCCAATGGTTGGCTGTGAGCATCCACCTCTGTACTTGTCAGGCACTGGTAGAGCCTCTCAGGAGATAGCTATACCATGCTTCTGTCAGAAAACACTCGTTGGCATCCACAAGAGTGTCAGGGTTTGGTAACTGTATATGGGATGGATTCCAAGGTGGGACAGTTTCTGGATGGCCTTTCCTTCAATCTCTGTTCCACACTTTGCCTCTGTATCTCCTCCCATGGGTATTTTGTCCTCCCTTCTAAGAAGGACCGAAGTAGCCACACTTTGATCCCTTTAAGAGTAATCTATAGGATAGCTAGTTTTGATTACCTCCAATGTGTATGCATATGATCTATATTTTTATAATATTGATGACTAAAATATAATTGGATAATATAAATACATTTATGAGAAGGTGTAATATAATTATTGTTTTGGATAAAGAATTTATGTCAAAATGCATATAAGCCAATAACTTTAAAGTTATTTTTTCATTTGGAAATTAACACTTTTATATTGACAATTATTTTAAGAGTAGTAAGAAAAATAAAGATAAAACAATACATATTCATTCTTCTCAAGAAAACACAACATACATTGATGATGAAAAAATAATGTATATTGATAAAATAACATAGAAAGACAATATTTGTCCTGTAGGGCTGGTCTACTCATTCAATATGGCAATATAAGATTATATATATATATATATATATATATATATATATATATATATATATATATATATATATATATATATTGACTGCACCTGGTACCTGGTTAGTACAGCCTGTATGTACTTGGATATATTGATAAACAATCTACTTCATAAATAAAATAACTAATCCTTCTTTTTTTTTTACCATAAACTGCTAGCCACTTAGAAAGGGTAGGGGCCTTATAGATGCCCCTGCATTCATGCTAGTAATTAGAATAGGCTTGATATTTTTATAGTCATAAACACATAATGTGAAATTTAAATTTTTTCTTTTTATTAGATATTTTATTTTATTACACTTCAAATTTTATCCTCTTTCCTCATTTTCCCTCCAAAAACAACAATAACAACAACAACAAAAACTCCATATCCCATCCTCCCTTCCTCTGCTCACTAGCCCATTCACTCCTGCTTCCCTGTCCTGGCATTCCCCTGTGGCATCGAGCCTTTACAAGGCCAAGTGCCTCTCCTCTCAGTGATGCCCCACAAGGCATCCTCTGCTACATATATGAGTGAAGCCTTGAGTTCCTCTTTGTGTAACTCTTTGGTGGGTGTTTTAGTCCCTGGTAGCTCTGAGGTACAGGTTGGTTCATATTGTTGTTCCTCCTATGGGGCTTCAATCCCTTTCAGCTCCGTGGCTTAAATAGGCTTGATCTTATTAAGTTTTATGCACATACCTCTATAAGTTTTATAAGTCTATGAGGATAATAAATGTGTCACAGCACTCTTTTCCTATTCTCCAGATCTTATACTCTGTTTGTCCCCACTTTCAGGGTTCTTCCTGAGCCTTTGTGAGGTAGGATAAAAAGGTTCTGTTTAGAGCTGAGCACTCGCAGGTTCTCAGTTACTGCACTTAGGCTGGTTATGGTTTTATGTTAACTGTTGTCCACTGCAAAAGAAGCTTCTATGATCAAGATTGAATATACTTCAGCTCTATGAATTGAGAGACCTGAAGTCTTTTGGGTTCAACTGCATCTGAGAGAACCTGTGTTGAGCTCAAGTTAACTAACAGGCCTGTACTTAGCACAGGTTTCCTGGTTATTCCCCAACATATTTTCACCTCCAGGTTATAAGCTCGCCCCTGACACTTCATTTCCTAACAACCAACAATCTGAAGGAGAACAGAAGGTAAGTATATGGTTTGGCTCCCAGCACCAGCTGAATATGTTCAATGCCATAAGATCCCCAATCAGATGTGTACCAGGCTAGATAGGCTGCTTCTTGGATCTATAAATGTTTGCCTGAAAAAGAACTCCGGGTCCCCTCCCATTCACCAACATTAGATGTGGTGGTACGGCCCAAGCGTGAACATCAGTAAAGAGACCCTCAAGCAATTGCACTGGATTCAGCTCCTTGGATGTCTTTTTGGGGCTCATGAATGTTTTTTTGGCACAATAATATATTTAGAAAGTCATTTGACAAGAATATTTAGCAAAATAAAACAGTCCTAGGGAACATAAGTTTCCCCAGACATAGCCTTTTAATGTCTATAAAAGTAGTAACTTGTGGCTTATTCAATGATAATTCAACACTTATCACACTATTGCTTGATCTGAAAATTGTATATGGCTCCTAAGTGCTATGACATGTAACAATGTTTCTCTATTTCAACATTATATAGAATTCCTTATATGACAGTGTTATAATTAATCATAACACATCATCCCAAGCGGTGAAAAAGCAAAAGAAGCCAC
>LR751002.1:85000-97215 GCA_902729485.2 Mus minutoides
CTCCCAGAGATGCAGGCCTTCCCGGAGCCGGAAGGCCTTCCCGGAGCTCGGGCGGCCTTGCCGGTCAGAGCTCAGGTGGCTTTGCCTGTCAGAGCCGAGGGGGCGCTTTCGCTGGCAGTCAGAGCCGAGGGGGCGCGTCCGCCGGCAGTCAGAGCCAGGCGGCACCTCCTACATCTCCCCCTTCTTTATTAATTAAAAATGAAGTCCTGCAAATCTGGTCAGTGAACACCCTGGCCTGGGGGAGCAGCCTTTGACAAGTGATTGATAGGAAATCGGGCTACCATCAGTCATGACCGCCAGTCTGTCTCTGCAGAGATATGGAGTAGGAGGAGATGCCACTAGCATGTTGCTGGTGGACTTGGCTGTAACAGAGGTCAAATTGTCTATCAATTGTGAGACATTGTACCTGTCTCCGTATCTTTTTATCAGGGGGAGGATAGGTCAAGATGACACGAAACCTCCATGCAATTTGACATACTTTTGAGGAATCTATCCTATATGGAACATCCCCTACACTGTATTGTGACACTCTGTCAGCAAAATTGAATTTCCTTACTCCGTCATCCTTTGAGGTGGTATAGTGGGAGTCATTAGGTCTGTCCCTAAACCGGGGAAGTATTGGCAAACCAGTCTGCTAGGAAATCATTACAGACTTTTAAGAAGGGCCAACCAGAACTCAGGCAAAATGCCCTCATCTATGGCCATCAGGGCTCAAACAACGACAGCTTTCAGTTGAGCCTAAGTGCATCTCATACGACATAACAACCAGAGGCAAAGTACACAACCCACAAACACCAGGCCACCCCAAAGTAGCTTCCTAGCCATTCTTTAGAAAAGGAAAAGGCATTGGACAGCCAAGAGGTGATGTCTCTCAAGGTGACAGGGTCGACTCTGGTGCCATTCAGGATGGAAATCTGGATAAGGAGCTTCTGGAACAGTCGTTCTGCCTCTGTAGTCCAATTCCTTTGAAGATACTCTGACAACTCCCTGCTATAATTAAAGTTTTCAGACATATCAGCAGTTAGTGGGGTAATACACAAATTCTTAAAATGGGAAACACAGGAAAATAGATCTTCCTTTTTTTTTTTTTTTTAACTATGTACTAGCATAGGGACTGGCCAAGTGCAGGCGACAGCCCATAATTTTAACATATTACCCATTTGTAAATTCATCAGGAGTATCAATAGATGTAGGTGTTTCTTCATTATCCTTTTTCTCTGCTGCATCTTCCAAGGGAGGGGGCACTCTTCGTATCAGTCTCTCGGGTATCCAAATTGGTTCTTTGTCCCTAGGAAAAACACAAACCGCTCCCCAGGACTATGAAATAATGGAAAAGTTTTAATTCATAATTTGGCATCTTCAGGTAACATCGAACCCAATTAATGTCACCTAATAATCTTTGGAAATCATTTAAAGTCCTCAAATTATCCTTCCTAAACTCTACCTTTTGTGGCACTATCTGTTTTGCTCCTACTTTGGCTCCTAAATAATCTCAAAAAGCTATAGATATTAATCTTATCATCCTGTCCAGGTTAACAGCCACTCTCTTTCAGCTCTGCATCAAGCTGTCCACCTAGGTTAAGTAGGTGCTGCTTTACTTGTGGGATGCCCATATTTGGAATAAGCCACAGGACTCCATCCTGATACCAAAGAAACCATCTTATACATCCCACATGGGCTCTTTTTATAGGAAAACAAAAGCTACCCTTTAAAGACACATTAAACAAAACATTCCTTTTCCATGACTGTGGATGGCAATTGCAAATATTTACTGGTTCCAAAAATCCTAAGAAAAACCATAGCATCCACACTAGTTTCACACCTGCTTTCAATGTGCCCTGATTCCAGGCAAAATCTAGGTCTCTGCCAAGTTTGTCCCAGCAGAGAACAGTAAGACTCCCCAATACCGCAAACCAAGGGGCCACAGTGTCACACTCCTTCAAAAACCTCTCGAGGATGGATTGTTTCATTTTTAAAATTTTTGATATAAGCAGCTCCTGAAGAGCCAAAAAAATTGGGTGCGAATGAGAAGCGCCCATGATTACTTACTCCTTTTCTAACTGCACTCCTTTTCTTAATTGTCTCTTACCTGAGAACTTTCTCTTGTCCCATTTACCTGGGAACTTTATACTTACTCTGCCTCGTCCCTTTCCGGGAACCTTATTGTCTCTTACCTGAGAACCTTATTGTCTCTTACCCGAGAACCTTATTGTCTCTTATCCGAGAACTTTCTCTTTTCCCATTTACCTGGGAACTTTACTGAGGTTTATCTTCTTCTGACCTTTTCTTGCTTTACTTTTGAGATGATACCCTTTATCATCTAGGTGGTATAGCTCCCTATCATTTTTAACAGCCTCCTCATCCACCTCTTCTTCTGAAGAGGAGTTGAGGTTGGAAAGCTGCAATTCCTTGAGAGAAGGGTAAATCCCCTTTTCTTCTTCCCCCTTAATATTTAAGAATAGGTTCTAGCCTCCCTTTTGCTGTCAACAATATAGGGAAACATAACCTCTCTAAAATATTCCAGGAAGTTTACCGGTACCGCCACTCCTAGCTGATTAGTTCTGATCCCACGAAGATAATCTTCAGTTCCTGAAGAGTTCACATCCCACGAAGACCTTCTTCAATTCAGATCCCACGAAGATCTTCTTCAGTTCAGATCCCACGAAGATCTTCTTCAGATCATCTTCTGTTCCCGAGTTCTCGGCACCACTTATGGCACGCCTCCCTGCCTCCATCGACCAGCAAGAAAGTCACACCACCACCAGGATCTTCTCAGTCAGCTTTATTCAGGAGCACCTTGCTTGTAGATTCCCAGGACCCAGGACAGCAGCAGAGCTGCTGCTTTTATAATCTCCCGGGGAGGGGGAGGGGATGTCGTAGTGGATGTGGATTGGTTCACCAAGCCACACCCATTAGCATATTGCCCATTCATTGCTGTCACAAGCAGTGCCTCATTAGCATATTTTCCCTTTGGGAAGGAGGGGCTACTGCTTGAGGAGGGCCTGAGGAGAGAGCTGTGCATACACACTAGGCTCTCCTCGCTGGCAGCCTGCAGGTCCTGCGCCATCTTGTAATGGGGCGGAGCCGCAGGCTCCTGGAGCCAGACTGCCTTCCCAGAGCCAGACGGCCACTTGCCAGTCAGAGCTCGGGCAGCCTTGCCGGTCAGAGCCGAGGCGGCATGTCCGCTGGCGCTCAGAGCCAGGCAGCACCTCCTACACTTCTAGCCATAGTTCAATCTTACCAGGCTTCCTCTCATGGTCCACCACTCTTCATACAGGTTCAAGGGCAAAACCAGTACAGTTGTGGGTCAATAGGCCATCTGGCCCCTCTTCAATCTTTAAATTAGAATGGGAAATCACATTAGGGACTTAAAATTTTCCAGCACTCAAGTGCCTTTTCTGGCCTCAGTGGGAGAGGATGAACCTAGTCCTGCTGCAATCTGATGTGCCAGGACATGCTTGTACTCATGTAGTCTTTCCTTTCTCTGGAGAAGAGGACCTGTTAAAGGAAAGACAGACGGGGGTGATGAGAGTTGACCTGAGATCAGGAGGTAAAATGAATGAATGAATGAATGAATGAAAAACAAACAAAGAAGAGACTGGATTTTTGGCCTCTCCTCTGCTTTTCTAAGCATCCTTTTCTTTACATTTTGGGTCCTCGCCTACAGTGAGAGTCTTTTTCTACTGCTCATTCTGTCTGCCTCTGTTTTCTGTGTTCAAGATTGACCTCCTGCCAAGTAGTTTTGTTGTTGTCATTGTTGTTGCTTTGGATTTCCTGCCTTTTAATTTTTTAATTGGCAGAAAAATAATCTCAATCAAACCTCCACTAGTTGTTAAAATCTTTTTGTTTTTGTTTGTTTGTTTGTTTGTTGGGTATTTTTCAAGACAGGGTTTCTTTGTGTAGCCCTAGCTGTCCTGGAACTCACTTTGTAAACCAAGCTGGCCTCGAACTCAGAAATCCGCCTGCCTCTGACTCCTGGGTGCTGGGATTAAAGGTGTGTACCATATTTATTAAAGATTTTGAAAATATTAATTACTTTGTATCTTTTCTACATATGAAGAATACATGTAACTCTCAGTTTTTCGATCATTTTTTCTTATGTTTTTGTTTTTCTTTCTCTTTAAATTTTACCTGTTACACACACAATGGAAGTTAAATAGTTTAGGAGATCAGATATTTCACTCCTTTCTAATAGTTCAAATTAGGAGCTCCCTTGTTTCTAGCACCCTTGAGATATTAACTTTCAAGATTCTTGTTCTGACTTCCAAAGCCTACATTAGACTTTAAAGGCATTAGCCCTTAATATTTGCACATATTAAATGTACCTATTTCATCAATCATATTCTCCACAGATAAAGTTCTTAAAATCCTTCTCTAGCTTTTACAGATATTTCTATAGCAACCCTACTATATAATATCACACAGAAGTACATAGAGTATACTAAGTTAATTGCAATAATATCCATTGATTATACTTGTTTTACCTATTACTTCCTGCACCAATTCTATCTCTGAGAATATTAAGGTATAAATATCATCAACTTGGACACAGAAAGTAGAAGTAAAAGGAGTTTAGGGATCTCACATATCTTCCTTGGAAGTGATCACTGATGAAGTGACTTCTATGCATTTTTGCTTTTTATCTAAAATTCACTACAAGTAAATAAGGGTATCAGAAACCCATATGTCTGTGGAGTGACAAGCATAAAATAAATAAAACATTGGAATACTATACAGTCATAAAAATGAAATTCTGTCATTTGGAACAGGATGGATGGGACTGGGATGATTATGTCTCGGGACATAAAGGAAGCTCTACTGGTTCTTATCTGGGAATCTTACAGTATCATTTTTTTTAAATGCAAAGTTTTAAGTAAACAAGATATTAATGTTTTGTTTATTAAATTCTATTTACAAATGAAAGCTGTTTTTTAAGAGTGAGCTCCATTTTTCTTTGTCCCTCTCTCTTTACTTCTCTACCATCTCAGAGCAGACAATTATGGAGGTACTCAGGCAGCAACTCTAACCTTCAGCTCAGACTCTATGCAGTTCCATGGGCTCCTTTATTTTTCATTTTTTTCTGTGTATATTGGACATTATTCTTCTAACTGTGTATTTACATTTTCATTTTATTTAAGTCTTCAGAACTGTGGGACCACCACGTTCTGCCCTGAAACACTGGGCAGGGCCACAGAGGAGGCAAAAATACTAGGATCATGACTGTGCTTGACCTCTGGTGCTGGACTTTAGGGAAGCCCTGAGACATTGCTCTGGGGGTGGGAAAATGCAGTTGAAGATGCGAAGATGCAGGGGTCTGAGCCTGATGTTTCTTAACTTCCAGGCATCCAGTCACCTCTGTAGATACACATAGAAAAGTTGGCAGTGAAGAGTCCAGCATACATTGGCACACTACGAGGCTGGGACCAGGCACTCCCAAACTCCTGGACATTCTGACATCGCTGAGCTGTGAGGATTTGAGAGCAGGAAGGTGGAGGGCACGCTGCCAGCTGATAATGGCACCTAACTCGGGGCCTGGGGGGAAATGGGAACAGTTGTTTAGCTCATCAGTGAAGGTAGTGGTGGTTGTCTGGCAGCAGGGTGGTGGGGCTCTGTAGGCCAAGGCCTTCTCTGTGCTCCGCATGGTGGTAGTAGATGAAAGAGAGTCCTGAGATCTGAACTGCTAATTGTTCATCATGGAAAATGGATAGGTACCAACTTCTTAGGGTGGACCTGAGATTAAATACATTTTCAGGGATGAATGTCCAGGAAAGGAAGCTTATTGGTTGAACCCTCAGGGCCTCTAGATGCCTCAGTAGCATGGAGAACTCTGTTCTAGGCTTATGTGACCACAAATCTTATCTTATGTGGGTAGTGTGGCACGTGTGGTAGGCTAGGAATCTGGTAGGGAGCAGGGAGACACCTACTGTCTCAGGTGTGTACTTGAGTTTCTGGGAATCAGACCCTCTCTACCTTATCAAGTTTTCTATAAGGTCTACTATCCTACACAGAATTAACCTCCTTGGCCAGCACTTTATCTTTTCTCTTCTGGAAAAGCCTATTCTTCTTTGGCCAACACTTTCCACACAGTCCTTCCAACTCCACACAGTATGATTTAAAACTCTTTCCAATTTTTACACTGCTTTTCCCACCGTCATACTAGTTTTACATGATTCATTTTAAATTATTCTGGATATTATGTGTTTACAGTCAAACAATATGACACCATAACACACATTTTGGAAAAGACCTTCAATATATGGCTTGGGAGATATTGGTTCCATGTGTGTGAAGAAATAGAGTAAGCTGGTATCATTTACCAGCTACTAAAGAGTTCAAACAAATCCAGATGAACTTTAAACACAAAACTATAAAATTTTCTGGCAGAAAATATATATAGAAGCTAAGACAATGAGCTGGGGAAAGATATTCTGGATATAATAATAGACCAATATGATTTATGTTGAACTAATATATGCTTAGATAAGGAAATGAAGCATTCACCAGAATAAAAGGATACTAAATGAAAACACATTAGTGATGAGTACCTATGCCAAGGTGTCATATCAGAAATCAATGAGGAGTTTAAAGAATTCATTAAAGAAAAAAAGAACTCAATCCAAAATAGACAAGTATACACATCTCAAAAGAAAGACCTTAAATGTTCAACAGGTTTATGACAATTTCAGTCAAGAGACTGAATAGTCTTAATGACGACAAAGATGTAAACAAATCAATGATAGGACTCCATCTCACGTCATCACAAGAGCTGTTGTTAAGAAAATAAAACAGAAATAATATGATGTTAAAGAAGTATATGTCTTGTATATTGTGTGGGTTAGAAGGTATTATACCCTCTGTAGAAAATATCATGATCCAGGAATTTCAAAATCTTGAAAAGATTTCACTGTGTAGAAGATAAACCAGCACTTCCATATTCACTACAGTCTGATTCACCATACCCAAGCGATGGAAAAGTTAATGTACCTGGATGGATGAAGAGGTAAGAACAAAACAAACGAACACAAAATCCCAGAACACACGCACAACAGCATATTTCTCACTCATAAGATCATCACATTTGCAGTAACACAGGTGGAACTTGAAATCTTTATAATAAGAGATCTATAAATCCTAGAAATGTAGAAATGCCCTGCATGATCTAATCCCAATAACCAATACAGTAGATTATTGATTACAGGCCTCTAGGAATGATGTAGTCAGCCAGTTCATCTCTATCACATAAAAATCTGTCCCTTCATTAGAACATACTTTCTATTGGTTGTTTTTAGGTTTATTTTTGGTTATATTCACGATTTCTTTATACTTTGATATAACATCAAATTTGAAGAGGGGATCAAAGGTCTGTGTCTATTCATAGATTTCTGAAGTGTTTTACTCTGTTCCCTAATCAGGGAGGTCACCAAGGTGAGCCAGGCTGAAGTTTCCTGAGCAGCTGGCCTCTCAAACACAGTTAAATCTCCATACCTTCCTGACCTCATGGCGAGCACCTTCATTAGCCCTCAATTAGAAGTGCACTGCTGAAAGCCTAAATATTCACTTTGAATAGTCAATATCAGTTCATTGTTATTTTTCTCTATAATTCTTGTTGAATAAATTTATTCACATTTCCATCTTTTACACATTAGAAGTTAAGTTCTATTAAAGTGAATTGTTGATTTCACTGTACCAGTTCTTTAAGTAGCAATTACAAAGTGAGCCTGGGTTTTGGAATAGGCAATTCTTGTGATTTGACTGCAAACCCAAGTTCAACCAAACGTGAGGCTCTTTTAGCCGTATGCTGTGTCTCTCATGAATATAGTCTCAGAATTCAAGTCTCTGAGGCAGGGGACAGCAAATTTGATACCAGTTTTTTCCATTAATACCTATCAAAATGCACAGTAAAACAATATACAAAGTTTCTATGATAGAATAATAATTTTCTTTGCCTATGTGTTCGCTCACACTGGTAATAAAAACTGTGGAGCATGTGTTTACATTTCTCTTTTCCCACAATTTTAATTTACCCCATTCTTGAAAATATTGATTTTTAAAAATTTATTCCAAATTCTTGGAGGAACTTAACACTTTCCTGATTTCATAAATTCCATGTATTAGCTCAATGATATTCAAACTCTTCAAAAGGTAAATTTGAGAAGCAACTTAATGTTTTTGAACATATTATTACAGTATATATTGTAATAGTACTGTTGTACTATACTATAATAATTGTAATTTTAACTATTGCAATGATATTATAATATATTGCAATAAATGTAAAATATAAATGTATGTAAAATATAATCAATGAAAATTTATTTTTTATTTAATTTTTTATTATAACAATAAAATAAAACAGGATAAAACAAAACTATCACAACAAAGGTGGACAAGGCAAACTAACAGAAGAAAAAGACCCCCAAAGAGGCACAAAAATCAGATATGCTCAATCATAAATTCAGGAGTCCTATAAAGTATTAAACTGAGGGTTACAATTTATGAAGAGAGTACCTGCTGCACGCTTGCACAGGCCCTTCGCCTGCTCTTTCAGCCCTGTGAGTTCCTATTAGGCTTGCTCAGTTGATTTAAAGAGTCTTGTTCTCCTGGTGTCCTCCATTATCTCTAGCTCCCAAACTCTTTCTGCGTCCTGATCTATGGGATTCTCAGAGCTCCAAGTAAAGTGATCTTATGAAGATATCTGATTTAAAGATATGCGTTCAAGGGTGTCTCCCTCTGTGTCTGATGTCTGGTTATGGATATCTATCTGCTGCAAAAAGAAACCATTCTGATTATGGCTAAAACAGACACTGATTATACTTAAAGTCTGTCTAGGTCTAAGTTATCTTGCAAGGAATGTTTTTTATAGTCTATACATTTGTTTGCAAATTTTATAATTTTGTCAACATTTTAATAGCTGAAGAATACTCCATTGTGTAAATGTACCACTTTTTTTTTTTTTAATCTAGTCTTCTGTTGACGAACATCTAGGTTTTTTTCAATTTATTGTTATTATAAATAGAGCAGCAAAGAACATGGCTCAGCAAGTGTTCCTGCTGTTTGATGAATTGTCCTTTGAGAGGGAATATATATATATATATATATATATATATATATATATATATATATATATATATATATACAGAAGAGTCATATAGTTTGTCTTGAGGGAGATAGATTTCTATCTTTATGAGGAACTTTGATACCATTTTGCATAGTGGCTGTATAAGCTTGTACTTACAACAGCAAGGGATGAATTTTCTCCTTGTTCTACAGTCTTGAAAATATGAGCAGTTACATGTTGTACTGATTTTAGCCATTCTGATAGAAGTGAGATGGAATTTCAAAGTACTTTTGATTTGCAGTTTGCTGATGGATAAAGAAATTGAACATTACTTTGTGTTTCTCAGCCATTAGAGATTTCTCTATTGAGAATTCTCTGTTTAGACTGTAGTCGATTTTTAAATTGACTATTTGTTTTTATGATATCTAATTTCCTGAATTCTTTATCATTTTCAGATATTAGCCCTATTCCATATGAGGAGTTGTTAAAAGTCTTGTTTTCCTATTTTATACACTGCTGCTTAATCTTACTGTGTCCTTTGCCTTATAGAAGATTTTCAGTTTGATGAGATCCAATTTATTAACTGTTAATCCTAGTATCTGTACTAGATTTTCAGTTTCAAGGGGGGTCATATTCATTATTTTCCAATCTTAGTGTCTATGCTTACAATTTACTGTTCAGAAAGTCTTCTCTTTCACAAATGAGTTCAAAGCTATCTCTCTATTTCCTTTCTATCAAGTTCCATTTATCTGGTTTATGATGAGGTCTTTGATATGCTAATATACATAATAGCCACTTCAAATTCCATTGGAAATTTCCCACAGGTGATAAAACCTTTCAGCATAGTAGCTGTTTACAAAATTAACTCACAAAAATTATTATTCCTCCTATATTACAAGTGATAGATGGTGTGAAATCTGGAAAACCAAATGTTTCACAATATCCTAAAGTAATAAAAAATATATTAAGGTAAATGTAACCAAGCAAGTAAAAGACATATGTGACAAAGGTATCAAATAATTGAAGAAGGAAATTGAAGAAGATATCAGAAGATAGAAAGACATTTGCTTTCTTCTATGTGATAACCACCAGTAGTGCCAGCACCATTTGTTGAAAATGCTGTCTTTTTCCACTAACGGTTTTAGCTCCTTTGTCAAAGATCAAGTGAACATAGGTGTGTGGTTTCATTTCTGGGTCTTCAATTCTATTCCATTGATCTATATGTCTGTCGCTGTACTAGTACCATGCAGTTTTTATCACAATTACTCTGTAGTACAGCTTGAGGTCAGGCATGGTGATTCCCCTAGAGATTCTTTTATTGTTGAGAATAGTTTTTGCTATCCTAGGTTTTTTTGTTATTCCAGATGAATTTGCAAATTTCCCTTTCTAACTCAGTGAAGAATTGAGTTGGAATTTTGATGGAGATTGCACTGAATCTGTAGATTGCTTTCTGCAAGATAACCATTTTGACTATATTAATCCTGCCAGTCCATGATCACAGGAGATCTTTCCATCTTCTGAGTTCTTTTTCATATATCCAATATATATGAAGAGCTCAAAAAGCTGGACTCCAGAAATTCAAATAACCACATTAAAATGGGGTTCAAAGCTAAACAAAGCATTCTCAACTGAGGAATACTGAAGGGCTGAGAAGCACTTGAAAAAATGTTCAACATCACAGAAATGCAAATCAAAACAACCCTGAGATACCACTTCACACCAGTCAGAATGGCTAAGATCAAAAATTCAGGTGACAGGAGATGCTGGCAATGATGTGGAGAAAGAAGAACACTCCTCCATTGCTGGTGGTATTGCAAGCTGGTACAACCACTATGGAAATCAGTGTGGCGGTTCCTCAGAACTTTTTATGGAAATCCAAAATATTCAGGATAGCTAAAATAATCCTGAACAATTAAAGTAATGCAGGAAGTTTCACTATTCCCAATTTCAAATTGTAATATAAAGATATAGTAGTAAAAGTAGCATGATATTGGCCTAAAAACCAGACATGTTGGTCAACAAAATAAAATTGAAGATTCCGACATAAATCCACAAATGTATACAGGAACTAATTTTTGATAAGAAAGCCAAGTATACACAATGGAAAACATATATCTTCAACACATGGTGCTGTCAAACGATGCCTACATGTAGAAGAATAAAAATAGACCCATACATATAACCCAATAAAAAACTCAACATTAATGAAAATATTTTAAGCTCTCTTTTTAGTTTTGAGAATTTCCTTCACGTATACTATGGACTATAATCACATCTATCTTGATTTTTCCCTCCAACTCTATTCACCATAATTTTATTTCTTGATTTTCACAACCTACTAAGTTCAGTCAGTATTGTCTATATGTACATAGGTGTTAGATTATTCAATTGGTCATGGGAAACTTACCTGTAGCTATAACATCAATGATCACCCTTCCAATACTACCCATTGTCAGTCAACCCTTAGTAACATGTGAGTTCTAGAGTTCATCTTTCTCAATTTTGCTAGTATTTTAGCTGCCTTGAATTTATGTGGCTTTCAAACAGGCAACCACCGTGACTGCTATGAGAGTGTCTTGTCCAAACAGTAGCACTTCCCAGCACTCTTCCCGCATTGTGCTTCTCTAACATTCTTTTCTGTCCATGTCTGTGAGGTTTCCTGATACTTATTGGCAGCAGGATTGATATAGATTGTCCCATTTAGGACTGAACATCCATTTTCTTATTCTCAAAAATTGAATACTATCTGCCAAATTAAGAAAACAATGTGTAGCATTAGAAATGTAAATGAAGAAAATATCTACTAAAAACTTGGAAAAAAAGAATTTTAAAATCAGCACAGGCACTTAGGTATAAAAATAAATATTTAGAAGATAATTTGACAAAAGACTATTTAGTAAAATAGCAATAATATATGTATCTAGGTGTCTTTCTATAGGCTTTTAATCAATGTTACCGACCAGGCATACATTTCTGTCTTGAAGTACTTGCCTCAAACATAAGTGATCAATTCACCCAGAGATATCATGCCTTTATTATAATGACAGAACACCTTGCACATCAGTAAGTTTGGCAACATAAAGGGTCCACTCTAGGTAATGTAACTGAATTTCTATTTTTCGTTTTTGTTGTTTTGCTCCTCTAGTATGGAAATAGC
>LR751002.1:97315-163876 GCA_902729485.2 Mus minutoides
ACACACATGAATGCATATGGTTATGATTATATACATTCTCTTTATGCATGTGCATGTGTGTATGCATGTAAATATAAACGTGTATGTATATAATACATACATATATACACACATATATTATATATGATATATATTATAATATATTATAACGTATTATGATGTATTATATATTACATATTATATATGTGTATATATAATATTTGCACAGTATATATATAATATTTGCACAGTGTACTGGTTGGGTATCTAAATTTATCTGTGTGTGTGCGTGTGTGTGTGTGTGTGTGTGTGTGTGTGTGTGTGTGCAATTTATTATGTTCTAAACAAACCATTTGTTATGAATTCATTTACTCTCAACTCCTCTAACATGTTATAATTGGATATGTAAATTGAAAATATTAATTTTAGAATTTTCTCTGTTTTTTTTTCTTAAAAGATTTACTCCTTTGAAGTCTTTGTTTTCCTGTCAAATTGTTGCTTTAATTTCATGAGGTGATATCTTTTACCTTTCCAAATGGACTTCAACAACACATATAACTACTTTCATCTTTACTTTTCCTAACAGTATTCACAAACTCTAAAAACAAGATTTCTCTTTACCTTGAAATTTGTGATTGGCTTACCAGATATAATATGAAAAAAC
Source organism: Mus minutoides (assembly GCA_902729485.2). NCBI lineage: Eukaryota > Metazoa > Chordata > Mammalia > Rodentia > Muridae > Mus > Mus minutoides. Next base: position 97,959 of record LR751002.1, read on the forward strand.
GTGTTTGTACATATCATATAGACACCTTTCTCAAATTTACAATTCAACGTTCTAATAATTTATTTTTTCTCTAAGAGTTGGCTTTTTCATATTGGTTACATAATTTGTAACTGTTTTCACTTGTATAATAAAAAAAAATCTCACATGTTATGTTTTACTCAATATACTTTTTGGCACAGAAAACAGGTTATATTTCTCTCCTGAACACACTGGCATATGAAATTGCAACCTAAGAATCTAAACTTAATTCAAAAAAACAAAAGTAAAACTGCCCTTTTAGAAGAAAAAAATGGCCAAGAAAAGAAAAAAAAAATCTTCAGAGAAATGGGACAAGATGGACAGGTAGCATCATCAAAAGAGGCTTTAAAAAATAATCATGTAAAATACAAAGTATTATTGTCACATGAAGATAAAATCACACATAATTGTGTTCGAGGAAAGTTAAGATTCACTTTGGTGACTGAAGATAGAAGAGGCTCAGTGACACTAAAATGGACAAAGTATAAATCCTGCATCCTTTTTAGCTCTGGAGATATTGTGAATATGTGATCAGATTGGTAATCCTAAGAAGGGCTTGCAAGTAGGAACTACACAAGAGAGAAGCGAAATAATTATGAGAAATAAAAATTTACCTCATTGTGAGGGGCCATGAATGGATACCTGCCATATAATAAATTTCAATCTCAGGGTGTCAGGTTTGAAAATATTTATACTGTATGCAATTGCAGGTATGGAAATCATAACTTTGTGGGTTCTGTCAGAATAATTTTGATTATTGATCATTCCAGCAGATAAATCTCTTGAAGTTCATCTCTCATTATCATGACTGCGTAAGTGATCTTTTAGGATCTAATTGATAACAACTGACTTTAGAGCAAGGTTTATTTGAGGTAAAGGACTTCTCTCAGTCTTGTAGTTAGCTTGGGTATGAACCTCCGAAATTCTGATAAGTGTTTTCCTTTGTTCTATTTTATTTTTGATTCAGAACATTAAGAATATAGGAATCCTTGTGAACATTTTGTAATGTATTTTTGGCAAAGGCTTTAGAAAAGAGAACTAACACCTTATTCTGTCGAAAAGTAACATTCAATTAATCTCAGTTTGTTAAATTTTCCCTCAGCCTGAATGAGAAGTTTTAGAGAAGTTATGTCAACCTTTGTACTGTGATATCAGACCATGTCTTAATAGCTAGCGAGTATTTTATAGAGCTGGAAAACTCTTAATCAATGGAAGATGATAGTTCAGGTGAGAAAATAAAATGTTCTGTTTAAAGCCCTGATAAGAACTACAAATTCAGCTAGATCTTAAAAGCTAGTTCAATTAACAGGTAAAAAGATGTAAGTAGAATTCTCACAAGGAAAATACGATGCAATGTTTGTATTATTGTTTATCCAATTGCATTGAACAGAACAGTCTTTTATGTTTGAGAAAGATCAATATGTTATGTTCTTCCTCATAGAAGTCTGGAAAGATTGGGGTAAGGGACTTTAAAACACTAGTAAAGCTTGTTGAGATTATTTCCAGGAAATTAAGTCCATGGTGACAAGGATTGGTACTATTGTCATGACAAAACAACTTGACCAAAAGCAACTTTGGAAAGAAAGGCTTATATTTGGCTTATACTTCCACATTACTGTTCATCATTAAAGGAAATGAAGACATCATGCCAACCTGACATCAAACAAGAGTGCATAAGGATGGTAAGATGGCTTAAATGGAAGACTTAGGCAGACATCACATCCACTGTGTTATACTAGAATGTCTCAATTGACAAGTTTAATTAGAAACTATAACATCACAGGAAAATTGGAAAAGTTCATAAGTGTTATTCAGCTAGTGCTTTATATTGAAACTTAAGGAATAATACCTTTGAGGAATGCAGGCTAAGACTGTCTAGCACTTTGGCAGGCTTTAAACTTATTGTTTTGTGAATTCTTTAACTCTATAAAGGATACCAGGTAATTTTACCTGATTCCTTATATCTCTTCAGAGCCAATGCTTGATATTAATATAGTATGTCCTTTTATTTGTTTTTTAGAAGAGATAACAGATTTATTAAGAAAAAGAGGAGATAAAAAACAAGGAAATCATTAAGAAGGAAGACCAAAGTGTCGATAATACATTCCTACTTAGAATGTGGAACAAAATACCCATAGAAGGAGTTACGGAGACAAAGTTTGGAGCTAATACGAAAGTATGCACCATCCATAGACTACTTCACCTGGGGATCCAGCCCATAATGAGCCACCAAATGCAGACACTATTGCACATGCTGGAAGGACCCTGTTATAGCTGTCTCCTGTGAGGCTATGCCAGTGCCTGGCAAATACAGAGGTAGATGCTCACAGTCATCTCTAGAATGGAACACAGGGACCCCAATGGAGTAGCTAGAGAAAGTACCCAAAGAGCTGAAGTGGTCTACACCCCTATAGTTGGAACAACATGAACTAACCAGTATCCCCAGAGCTCCTGTCTCTAGCTGCATATGTAGCAGAAGATTGCCTGGTCGGCCTTCATTGGGAAGAGAGGCCCCTAGGTCTTGCAAACTTTATATGCCACAGTACAGGGGAATGCCAGGATCAAGAAGAAGGAGTGGGTGGGTAGGGGAACAGGGCAGGGAGGAGGGTATAAGGAACCTTCATGATAGCATTTTAAATGTAAATAAACAAAATATCTAATTAAAAAAAAAACTCTCAAGTATGGGAGAGTTTCCAAGTAAGGGATACTCAGTATTAGATATCTTATAAAAATAAACTAGATGCTCTACTACCAAGAATGTCAAATACATATAAGCATAGGCTTAAATGGAAAGGGTAGGTTAGTTTGCTCATATTTTCATTTAAATTCCTAACAAAGTAATAGGAGTCTTCTTTTGATTTTTCATTAAAGTAAAAATATAATTACATTACTTCCCTCTTTTCATTATCTACCTCTAACACCTCCTTTGTACACTTTTATTTACTCTGAAGAAATAGGCCTCTTTTTGAATAGTTGTTTTTCTTTCAGATGAGCATACACACACAAATACACCCAGACACATACCTAATTAAACCATGTTGTCAGTCATAAAGTCATATATATGCAACATACAAGTAATGCTAAATGGACTAAACAGTTTTTATTGGAAGATATCTATGAAATCTTGGTACCCAAGTATCCTAAGTAAGGAAAGAAAGGAGTACTAGTAAATAAGATGAAATAAAAATGTTAAAAAATTTTATAGCAATATTTTGGGAATAGCAAAGTGAGTGATATTTGATGGTGCAAAAAGGATAATGATGTTGAAGTAGGGAAAGCAAAAGCATCCGGAATGTCACAACTTTACTTATGACTTTAAAGTTTTACATACATTTGATATTAATCATCAATATCACCCTGTGTAATTATGGGGTTGTGGAGAGGGCAGAAGTTGCAATTCTTTTTCATGGAGTCACTGTGTATTAGAATATGCCAAACAACAACAATATATAAATCAAATTGTAATTTTAGATCTTGTTTAATTTTGTAATGTAAATTACACATTGACTCTTAATTACATTGGATTCCGTGGACCTAATTGTTAATTGAAGATCATTGAATATGATTTAAAATCCCTAGTATTTCAGTGAAGTAGAATTTACCAACTGTTAATACTTAACCATTTAGGCAGTATAAGGGATCACGTTTTCCCATTTTTAACCCATATTATAGTTTACTTCAGTATCAAAATCTATGGTTAAAATAACTTACACTGAAAACAACAAAACAACAACAACAACAACAACAACAACAAAAACCTAGCTTAAAATGGAGACTGTCCATATAGTGGGGACAGAAGCACTAATGGTCGCTTTTATGGTAGGGGTTAGTCTACTTCTTCTATTTTATGAATAGAACTCGGTGACAGATGAATTCTTTTTTATTAATATGTTTTAATAACTTATATTTATTCTACTATAATATCAAATATTTAGAAATATGAAGAACAATTTAAGTGAATAAAAATATATCAGTATTACAAAGTAAAACTGAATTGAATATCCTAGTAAAGAAATTATTTTAATTTATTATCTTCTTATCATAATCTTATTAAAATTTAGCATCTTATAACACAAAAATCTATAGTACACAGAAACTGAATTTTGTAGTTTTATTCCCCAGTGTAAATGTGAGAGGGCAAAGCAAATTTAAGTCTATAGTGGACATAGTTATGGTGAGGGATACTCTTCAGTAGTTGTAATGGTTAAAATGAAGATGGCACCATATGGACTTTTAATCGAATGCTTAGTCCCTAACTGATGTAACCATTTTAGGAAGGATTAGAGATGTGGCCTTGTTGGAGGAGATGTGACACTGGTGGTAGGCTTTTAGGTGTCAAAGTCTACACTGTTCCCTAGTCTTTCCTACTCTCCCACTCTGTCTCTGTCACTCTATCTCTATCTCTATCTCTATCTCTATCAGTCTCTCTATGTCCACACCTCTTTCCCTCTCTTCCACCTCTCTCTGCCTTCAACCTGTGGATAAGAATCTTAAGCCCTCCTTAAGTTCTCATCTCTCAGCTACAACTCTAGCACCCCACCTAGCTACCTGCTGTTATGTTCCCCACCACAATGGTCATAGACTAACTCTTTGAAACTGTAACCAAAACACCTAATTAAATGATTTTTCATAAGTTGTTTTGGTCATTGAGTCTCTTCCCAAAAATGAAAAAGTAGCTAAAACAGTAATGAAAATTCTTATTCAGTTTGCATAAACCACAAAGATTTAGCTCCAACATGAAAAAATAAATGTGAAGGACTTTCACAGATATTATGCATTAAGGGAAAAACCACAGCATTTAAAAGACTTTAAAATAAATCAGATATTATTTGAATATCAGACTTCAGCTTTTAGCGATTCTTGCCCTTTTATTTGTGGAACAATTAAGCCATAAAAGTAAAGCTGTCTAAATTATTTGATGAAACATACTAAAGATTATGTTTCAGTTTCATGGATATCTGAACACATAAATCAAATATATTCTACTATATATTAAAAGTGACTGTTAATTCTGAAAGTTAGAATATCCTAATTACATGATGGTCATTGTGTTTGATGTTAATTAGTATGTAATTACCCTTTGTATACTGGCTCATCTTCACTTTTTTTTTTTTTCTCATTTACTTCATAATTGTTCTGTTGATTTCTTATAAAATCTTTCTTTAAATTATGTATAAATTTTCCTGACATGTTATCTAAGAAGCCAAAGCTCTTTTTTCTCCAGTTACAGCTATGCCTTTCCCTAAGTTATCTGTCTTGAGTAATAATATTCCAAACACTAATCTTAAGTACTGATCAACCTTCTTCATAGTCATCATTATCCTCACTGGAAATCATAACTAAGGATTGCTTCTTGAAATTATCTCTGTGTATTTTTGTTACTTTTTATTTAAAATAAAGCAATGTAATTAAATTTGTCATATTTATTTTTATTTACCCATGGCTTTAATTCTACCACTGAACAACAGGTCTATATTCCTATTCCTCTTATTTCATTTTGACTGAACGTATGTACACACACACACACACACACACACACCAGTGCCTGTATGCATGCACTTGCATCTTTGTAAATACACATGCACATATATAGAGAAAACAGGATACCATTGATTGATGTTAACTGAGTACCAAGTTCTGTACCAAATGATGTTCAATAGTATTTTTTCATAATGCTTGATGATTTACATTGAAAAACTGGCTAGTTTAAAAAAAAGAAAATAAATAATAAAGTCCAAGTATAAAGAATTGTCAATTTCAAAATTTTACATGTTATCTATTATTTTCAAATTTAGCCACTTCAGATTTTTCAATACTATAACCAATTATCTATGCTCTCATAGTTAATAAATGCTATAGTATGTAACAAAACCTCAGTGCCAGACATGGGAAACCTACCTTTGAGTTGTTGGTCAGAGCAATTCAAGAGGTTCCCAAAAATATAGGAATTTCCTTTTTTACTATCACCCTTCTATAACTTGAAGGTAAGAATCTATTGCAGAAGATACCACATACTTCAACACAAGATTTATAGAAACCAAGCAGAATTTGACCTGCTAGGCTCCTCCACAAAGAATAGTTCTCAGCATATCACATGGTGATTTGAAAACTGTGGAGGGAGAAAAAAAATCAATGATTATATCTATCAATAATACTAGGAATGATAATGATCAGAATGATAAACTATCCCCAAGAGTATTATAGTGAGATATGTACCTTAGAGATAAGCATCAGTTATCTAAATGAACTGAAGACCCTCTCTTTAGTAGGGAAGTTCTCTCTCATCCTGAAATCCTAGCTTACAAATCATGGATCCTAGAAAAGTACTCAATTTTGCCATTTTTCTAAGCCAGTATGAAACTCAAGAAGAAGGAAGACCAAAGTGTGGATACTTCATTCCTCCATAGAATGGGAACAAATTACCAATGGAAGGAGTTACAGAAACAAAGTTTGGAGCTGAGACAGAAGGAAGGACCATCCTGAGACTTCCCCACCCAGGCCTCCATTCCATAAACAGCCACTAAACCGAGACACTATTGCATATGCAAGCAAGATTTTGCTGATAGGACCCTGATATAGCTATCTCTTGTGAGGCTATGCCAGTGCCTGGCAAATACAGTTGATGCTCACATTCATCTATTGAATGGAAGACAGGGCCAGATTTGGAGGAGCTAGAGAAAGTACCTAGGAAGCTGAAGGGGTCTGCAACCCCATAGGAGGAACATCAATATGAACTAACCAGTACCCCCCAGAGATCTTGTCTCTAGCTGCATATGTAGCAGAAGATGGCCTAGTCAGCCATCACTGGGAGTAGAGGCCCTTGTTCTTGCAATGATTATATGCACCAGTACAGGGGAAGGCCAGGGCCAGGAGGTGGGCATGTGTGGGTTGGGGAACAGGGTTGGACGAGGGTATAGGGGACTTTCATGATAGCATTTGGAATGTAAATGAAGAAAATATCTAATTAAAAAATCATGTAGTATACTCACTGATAAGTGGATATTAGCCCAGAAACATAGATTACCCAAGATACAATTTGCTAAACACATGAAACTGAAGAAGAATGAAGACCAAAGTGTGGACACTTCGCCCCTTCTTAGAATTAGGAACAAAGCACACACGTGCATGGTAGGTACTCAATAATATATGGCTATTACTACTCCCCTATTACTACCCCCCCAAAAAATAGTAGAGAATACCCAAGGTACAGTACACAGAACTCAAAAATCTCAACAAGCTGAAGTGGCCAAGTAAGGATGCCTCATTCCCACTTGGGAGATAGAAGAAAGCAATCACAAGTGGGGAGGGAAAGAGAGAGGGATCTGGGAGGGAAAGTGCATGGTGGAGGGAAAGTGAGGGGAGAAGGGACCTGATCTGTTATTGGGAGAGGGAAAAGGACTGAAGCCCCGAGGGCCAGCAGAAAGAAAGGAAAGAGTCAACCTCAGGATATAGGAGGTTGAGGGACCCTCCAGAATGTACCAGAGACCTGGGAGGTAAGAGACTCCCAGGACTCAAAGGAAGGGACCTTAGAAGAAATGCCTGATAGTAGTGAGAGGGAACTTAAGGAGCCCACCTCCAGCAGGAAGACAGGACATTAAGTGTGTGATGGGATTGCCATCCCACAGTCACATCTCTGACCCATAACTGTTCCTGTCTGAAAGAATTGCAGGGATGGAAATGGAGAAAAGTCTGAGGAAAGGAAGGTCCAGCGACAGGTCCAAAATGGGACCCAGCTCAAGGGGAGGTCCCATGGCCTGACACTATTACTGAGGCAATGACACTCTCACAAAAATGGACCTATCATGACATCCCTCCAATAGATCCAACAAGCAGCTGAAAGAGTCAGATGCAGGTGTTTGCACTAACCAATGGACAGAAGCAGCTGACCCTTGTTTTTGAATTAGTGAAGGATGAAAGAAGCTAAGGAGAAGGGAGATCCTTTAGGAGGACCAGCAGTCTCAATTAATCTGGACCTCTGAGATCTTACAAACACTAGACTACCAAACAGACAGCATACACCAGCAGATATAAGTTCCCCAACACACATACAGTAGAGGACTTGTGTGTTTGTGTTCATTCAGAGATGACGCACCTAACCCTAAAGAGACTGGAGGTCCCTGGGAGTATAGCGCTCAGGTGGGGAGGTACTGGGGGCTTCCACATGGAGAAAGGGAGTGCAGTGGGAAGGAGCTGCTGTGGGATGTATAACAGCTGGAGGATGGATCAAGGGGTGGGTGGGGAATGGAATATGGAGTGTAAAAAAATTAATTAAAAAAAAAGAAATAAAAATTATTATAAATATTTGAAGCTTAATTTTTGAAGAATACCTCAATTTCAGTTCTCAGTGATTTTGTTGCATTCTGTGCATGTATTTAGAAATAATAGGAAACAAATTTAAACTTATGATTGACAAGTATTTATCCTTCTACTCCACTTTTGTATCAAACTTTAAACATTCCAAGACCAGTTTCATTTACTATTGTTTAGATAGTGCATTGAACCTGTACAAGTTAGTTGATCTTTTATTCTTCTTTTTACACATTTGTAAACATAGTTATATTAAAAAATAAATCTTCTTTTGAAAGATAAGGCATAGCATATTGAAAGAGAATCGTTAATAATGGCAACATGACTATTATAAGAATGGACAGACAGCACTTATCATGAAAACAAAGTTTCTTTTTTCATTGAATAGCTTGAGTTCAGGGATGGTGATTCCTCCAGAAGTTCTTCCGCTGTTGTGAATAATTTTTTTATCCTGTTTAGTTTGTTTTTGTTCTGTTTTTGTTATTCCAAATTAATTTGCAAACACCTATATTTACCAAAGGCAAAACATTCTTTCTGTAAATAAATATCAAGAAATCTTAAAAATAATATCAAGCAATTAACTGCAAACAGCCTTTAGCTCATCCACATTAATTCTAAAAACCTTAATTTAAGATCCAGCACATAATAAAAGAAACTGCACCATACCACAAGGAAACCTACTCAACTGTATTCATAATAGCACAATAATAGCCAGAAATGAGAAACAATGTACATATCCCTCAACCAAAGAATAGATAAACAAAGTATGGTACATTTATACAATGGAGCCACCATGACACCATGAATATTTTACACATATGGATGGAACTAGAAAAGATCATCCTGACTGAGGTAACTCAGACCCAGAAAGACAAACATGGTATGTACTAACTTACAAGTGGATATTAGTAATAAAGTATAGGGTAGCTGTGCCACAAAACAGAGACCCTAAGAAGCTAAGAAAGAAGGCCCAAGAGGGATCTTTCATATCACTGAAAAGGGATAATAGATTATAATTTTTAGATATAGGGGATAGATTTAGGGAGGGAACTGAGTCAAGGATGGGTGGTGATGGGAAAAGGAATGATGAAGTAGGGGATGATGGAGGTAGAGGGTACTGGAAAAGACCATTGGTTTGGGTAGGTCATCTCTGAGATTAGCTAAAAAACATAGGACAGTGGAAACTTCCAGAAATCAATGAGGGTTATTATAGCTAAGACTCATCGCAATAGGGGATACGAGGCCTGAACTGGCCATCTCTTATAACCAAGCAAGACTTGTGATGAATGAATTAGGACATCAAACTAGCCACCAAACCTTAGACCCAGAATTTGTTCTACTTACAAGATGTGACGAGTTAAAAGATGAAGCACAATTTTGAGGGAAGGGCCAAACAATTACTTAAAACCCATATTGAAACCAATTCCATTATGAGAGGAAGCCCACCCATGACAATATTAATGATATTATCCTATGCTTGGAGACAGGGGGTTAGCTTAACTGACATTAGAGAGGCTTTCTTTACCCAGAAACTGATGGAAACAGAAGCAGAGACACAGAGCCAGACATTAAATGGGGCTTGAGCAACTGGTAGAAGACATAGAGGAAGAACTGAAGGAACCATAGGGGTCAAAAACATCAAAAGGAAACCTAGAAAATCAATTTACTTGGGTCCATAGTTGCTCAAAGATAATGAATTGCCAACCAGAGAGCATGTGTAGGATGGACCTAGGCACTCTGCAAATATGTAACAGTTGTACAGCTGGGTCTTCATGTGAGACTCCCAATGCAGAAGGAGCTGTCTCTTACTACAAGGAATGCATTTGGATCCCTTGCCCCTAACTTGGCTTGACCTCAATAGATGAGCATGTACCTAGTCTTACTGAAACTTAATACACCAAAGCTGATTGATATCCCTAAGAGGCCTCCAGTTTTCTGTTCAGAGGGGTGTAGGGGTGAATGGGAGGGGAAGGAAGCAGAGAGGGATAACATGAGAGTTGAGAGTGGAAGCTGTGATCAGAATATAACATATATAAATAATTAATAATGTATAGATACTTGTTTTCTGCTTCTCGGGTCTATGTATCCCTAACTCAGTCATCACTTGTAACTGACAAATCTTAAGCATCCTTCCCATGCCATGCATTGAAAGATCCACCTTGAACTATATGAGCTAGAAAATCTGCTGTGTGTAGCTCATCTTTGACTTTGTCTTCTGCAATGTTTCGAGTTAAGATGGGATAAATGACTTCTAGACCAACTGTAATGAACTTGACTTTGTTACCATCATATTTTATGTTTGTTTTAACTCCAAAGCAACTTCTATATGGTTAATAACTTTTACAAATAACTCTTGAAGTCTCTGACCAGAATGAATATACTGCCAATATTTAATAAATAACTAATTGTCTGGCCAATTTTCTTATTATTTTGAGGGTTTTCCAAATTTTGATTGCATTATCTATATTTCATCTGTTAATAAATAATAAACGATATCTTTATGCTTTGTATTTCACAGAATAATTATTGAGAAATTTTTTCTGATATCCAATTCATAAAGTGAAAGTATACTTTTTAACAATTTTGCCTTCTTGTAATTATATCTTATAATTAAGCAATAATGTATTTTTCTCTGATATCAAGTTTCACAAACTGAAAATATACTGTAACAACTTAGTCTTCTTGCAATTATATCTTATAATTAAGTAATACATTTATTTTTTTCATTGATATAAGTCCTATGAGTGAATTATCCGTCTTTGGCTATGCTATGACATCCATGTGATGACATGTGAAGAACAGACTGTGCACAAGGTGCTGACATTCATGAAGACCATGATAATTGGAAATGTTCACATATTTCCCTTAGGCTTAATTAGCAAAAACATCAAGAAGTTTAATGTCATTAATTAGCATTCATGATGGATTCTTTTCAGAGTTAATCTATTCTACCACAATTACCCTCATCACAACAATTCTAGAAAATAAAATTTCTATTTGAAATTGAACAAATCAAATATACAATTTCAACGAAAGCTAGATTTATTGTGATCCCATAGTCAAGGGGTATGACCTCCTCCAAACATAAGATTTATGGCAGTTAGAATTTCTGTAATTGGAACATAAACTACTTTTCTAGTAGAATAATGTGTTTCTAAAGTGACAACTTGAGTATCAATTGGAGATCTGTAAATTTTTTTCATTACAAGAGTAAAAATAATGTTCAAGCAAATAATATAGTGCTGTATATACAGCAACTTTTTAATATATATTTTTTGTTTGAGTAAGTATGTAAATCTCAGATGAAGTAGTCTCTAATACTTAAGTACCCTCATAAACTAAGAGAATGAAAACAATAGCATACAGTCAGATTTAGTGATCCAATGGCCTTATATAAAATGAAAAAATAAGTAATACCTACTTTATACCTATAATTTTATTAAAAATACTGATAATTTCAATCTCATATCCTAATATATTTAATCAATAAAAAGAAAATAAATATTATTTTTGAAAGAAAATGAGAAAATTTGTACATATATTTTGTAAGCATTTTACCCATCCATATAAAAGATGTTCTAGTTAATCATGAAGAAAGTAAAAAAAAAATACTAATTATGAGCAAGGTTGAGTGACACTTATTATAATTATTATAGGTAGTACTATAAGTTGTGCAAAAATGAAAGATTATTGGCTATTTTTATTAAGTAATATGAAAATGTGAGGTAAAGCTTAAAATTATAATGTATGAGTTTAGACCCAATGAATTTTGATGATTGGTACAATGAAATAGATTAATGGATTTCTATAATAAGGAATCTCAAATTGCAATGTATTAATTACTTTGTTATTGGTGTGATAAAATACTCTGACCCAAAGACAGGTAAGATAAAATGTATATTTCAGTTTTTGGTTCTGGAGGTACAACTTGTATCATGGAAGAAAAGACATGGCTGTAGGACCATGAGGCCAAACTAATAGTCTAGAAGCAGGAAATGACATTTCATCTATATCCAGGAAGCTGAGACATCAACACTGAAAGTAGGACCAAACTTTATAAGCCTAAAATCCAGCCCTTAGTGATATACTTCCTTCTGAAAAAATCTATTTTCTAAAGGCTGTAATTTTTCCAAAGTTATGTCAGCACCTAAAGAACACATATCCAAATATATAAGCTTATGTCATGCATTTCTCAGTGAAAACCCAACATAAATGGCATGACAGAACACTCTACCATTTTACTTTCTTTTTAGTTTCCCCTCTCCCTGTCTTTCTTCCAAGATCTTGTTTGTTCTTTCTCCTTTTCCTTCCTATGAAGTTTATTTTCAAACCTCATCAATTACCTTATCTGTGTATGTTTTATGTGTCTAAGTAGTATACTATGCTATCAATTTCCTTTCTTGACAATGGTAGCCAAACTTTGCATGTTATTATCTTTAAATATGCTTATCTTTAATAGTTTTTTCTTATCTAACATTTATGCTGCTCTCCGTTTTTGTTTCTGAAGGTAAATAACTTTGATACTAGCTAGCAGTGATTTCAGTTCCATTAAAAATGGAAAAAATGTCCTTCTTCAGCTTGCAACCCCATTATGGTTAACAATTAGCATTTGAACATTTCCTAAGAAAACTCTGGACAGGTGGCTCTCAGGTATAATACACCATTTTCTGATGCCTCCTCCCTTTCCTTATATTAACTTTAGTGTTACAAGGAGAAGTTTTGGTTTTATTTTTTCAACTATATACCATATATTTCAAATCATTAACTGTAGTTATGATTTCCTCTATATGAGGGGGATTTTATTCTCTCTCTCTCTCTCTCGCTCTCTCTCTCTCTCGCTCTCTCTCGCTCTTGCTCTCGTTCTCTCTGGCCAAGAAATGTCTTTATCTCATTTATAAAGCTCAGTTATTACCACACAGTAATTACTTAGTTTCTCGAAAACCTCAGAACCATTAGCATTAATACCTGTATGATTTTAAGAATAAATATGACATAAAAATTTTGTCAATATAAACCACTGTGTTTTTAATTTGGAAATGAAACTTGCTACTCTATGATTTCCAATTGAATCTATTATGAATCTTTTGATTTATCATTTTAGCAAATTTGTTCACTATCACTGGTTTGATTTGTCATTTGCTCATTTCTTTTAAGTAACCACAACAATAATCCAACTAGATTCATCCTTAGGTAAACTGTAAGAGGATGCTGTTTAAACATATCTGATACACTTCCTTTCCCAGCAAAGGGAAAATGTGTCCCTGTTCCTCTACAGTGTTTTATACAGATTTCTACACTGCACCAGGAGTTAAAAGGAACTGTCATGGACTGGGGAGAATAATTCTGGGTTTACCAAGGTGTTATTTTTTTGGGAATTGAAAATTTCCTTCATTGAAAAATGTTCTCTTTCTGCCCACCCCATGCTTAGTAAGCTAATACGTCACACTAAACTCAGAAAACTTATATGACAGGAAGGGAAAAAAAAAAAAAAAAAAAAAAAAAAAAAACTAACAAGGTGAATCCCCAAGGTTACATTAGCAGTAAAAGTTGTTATGGAAAAAGAGACCTTTTTATCTTTCTTTTTCTTTTCTTTTCTTTTCTTTTCTTTTCTCTCCTTTACATTTTTTTTACAGTCTAGCCTTTACCCCCTACCATGTCCAAATTTCCACAGTTCCTCATACCATTCCTTTCCCCTGTCTCCACTCATGTCTCTCCAAGTTTAGGTACATCTTCTCTCACTGAGGCTAGACCAGGAAGTCCTCTGCTGTACATATGTAGGGTCCAGGACCAGCTGGTGTATGCTGCCTAGTAGGTGGTTCAGTGTCTGAGAGATCTCAGAGTTATGGGTTAGTTGAGACTTCTGGCCTTCCCACGGAGGAGTCACCCTCCTTCCAGCATTTCCCTAATTCAAATTCAGGGTCCCTGATTTCAGTCTATTGGTTGGGTGTAAGTATCTGAATATTTCTCAGTCGGCTGCGTGTTGGGCATTTCAGAGGGCAGCCATGTTAAGCTTCTCTCTGTAAACACACCATAGTATCAGTAATAGTGTCAGGCCTTGGGGCTTCGTCCTGATTTGGATCCCAAGTTGGTCAGGTCACTGGATCTCCTTCCTTCAGGCCCTTCTCCATTTTTGTCCCTGCAGTTCTTTTAGACAGGAACAATTCTGGGTCAGAGTTTTAGACTGTGGGATAGCAACACCATGCCTCCACTTGATGTCTTTCTACTGGATCTACAAGTTCCCTCTCCCCACTGTCAAGAAGTTCATCTAACGTTCCACTCTTTGAGTCCTGAGAGTCTCTCACCACCCAGGTTTCTGGTACATTTTAGAGGATCTCTCCTCCTTAGACCCTCCACCAAGGTTGTGGATTAAAATTATAGTTAACAGTTTTTTAGTTATGAAAAAGATATGTGTCATAAAACAAGTTTCTCCTGAACAGGAACCAACAGAACCAAAGATGACTCAGAAAGGAGCAGTTGAATGGACTGTGATGAATAAGTCATTTTTTAAAAGAAGAGAGTGGAACAACCATAGAAGTAATCTCTATATAGCCAACTTTTTTCATATGCAATATGGTAATGTATATACTTGCTGTCTTAGTCAGGGTTTCTATTCCTGCACAAACATCATGACCAAGAAGCAAGTTGGAGAGTAAAGGATTTATCTGGCTTACACTTCCATAAAGCTGTTCATCACCAAGGAAGTCATGAATGGAATTCAAGCAGGGCAGAAAGCAGGAGCTGATGCAGAAGCCATGGAGGGATGTTCCTTACTGGCTTGCTTCCCCTGGCTTGCTCAGCCTGCTCTCTTATAGAACCCAACACTACTAGCCCAGAGATGGTCTCACCCACAAGGGGCCTTGCCCTGTTGATCACTAATTGAGAAAATGCCTTACAGTTGGATCTCATCTCATTTCCTCAACTGAAGCTTCTTTCTCTATGATAACTCCAGCTGTGTCAAGTTGACACAAAACTAGCCAGTACAATTGACCCCTTGTCAACTTAACACACAAATACATCACTAGTAAGCCTCAATCCTTAGTTCTTATTCAACCCCAAGGTCTTAAATGATTTTAAAAGTCCCACAGTCTTTACATATTAAAAGTTCAATCCTTTTAAAATATCCAGTATCTTTTAAAATTCAAAGTACTTTAAAATTCAAAGTCTCTTAACTGTGGGCTTCACTAAAAAAATTCCTTCAAGAGGGAAAAATATCAGGGCACAGTCACAATCAAAAGCAAAAATCAATTTCCAATCGTCGAATGTCTGGGATACAACTCACAATCTTCTGGGCTCCTCCAAGGGCTTGGGTCACTTCTCCAGCCTTGCCCTTTGTAGCACACAGCTTTGGCTTCTAGGATCCAGCTGCCTGTACTCCACTGCTGCTGCTGTTCTTGGTGGTCATCTCACGGTACTGGCATCTCCAAAATGCCGCTGTCTTCCACTATAACTAGGCTTCAACACTAGCCTCTCATAGGCTCTCTTCATAGTGCCAAGCCTCAACTCCTTTGCATGACCCCTTCAGTCCTGGCCCATTAATTGCAACCAAGGCTGCACTTTCACCAATGGCCTTACATGGCCTCTCGCAGTGCTTCCATGGCCTCAGCTGATCTGCATGACCCCTTCATGCCTCCAAAACCAGTACCACCTAGATAACTCTTACACATTTCTAAGTCCAGTCACAGCACAAGGTATAATCATGGCTATCTCTGGAACACAGCCTCCTTGTGCTTTCAGAAAACACTTCCCAGAAGATGTCACCTCAATGATGCTGGTCTCTTCTTAATCACAGCTAATTTCTTAGCTCCAGCTAACCAGCATCAATTGTCACAGTAATGCAAAGGTTACACTTTAGTAGTTCTGGTATCTTGTTAATCACAGCTGATTCTTAAGCCCCATCTAACCAGAACCACAGAATAATCAAACTCCAAAATAGCAATGGCCCTGAAAAAAGTCTTTAATTTTCCCTCTGAAATTTCACAAGCCAGGCCTCCATCTTCTGCACTGTTCTCAACATTATCTTCCAAGCTCCTACACAACATCTGACATATCTCTTAACACACAATGGATCTTCTAGCCTAAAGTTCCAAAGTCCTTCCACAGTCCTCCCCAAAACATGGTCAGGTTATCACAGGAATACTCCACTCTGCTGGTACCAATTTGTCTTAGTCAGGGTTTCTATTCCTGCACAAACATCATGACCAAGAAGCAAGTTGAGGAGAAAAGGGTTTATTCAGCTTACACTTGCATACTACTGTTTATCACCAAGGAAGTCAGGACTGGAACTCAAGCAGGGCAGGAAGCAGGAGCTGATGGAGAGGTCATGGAGAGATGTTCTTTACTGGCTTGCTTCCCGTGGCTTGTTCAGCCTGATCTCTTATAGAACTCAAGACTACCAGTCCAGAGATGGTCCCACCCACAAGGGGCCTTTCCCCCTTGATCACAAATTGAGAAAATGCCTTGCAGTTGGATCTCATGGAGGCATTTCCTCAACTGAAGCTCCTTTCTTTGTGATAACTCCAGCTGTGTCAAGCTGACACAAAACAAGCCAGTACACTTGCTAATGTAATCATCACCTGCTTCTTAGAACTACAAAGCCAGGTAAAGTCCTGACTCCTGAAAGTAGAGTGTTCATAGGATGAGGATCTCATTGTAGCCATCTTTGTCTACATGCTGTTGTATGACACACATCATTGATGAATGTGGTTCATTAGATGGTTATGAATACACTGCCAAATGGCTGAAGGACTAAATAATACATTTAATACTCAAGGTAGCATATATGTGACGATATTATAATCAGGCATTGGGAGCTGTTAAACAATCACTGCTAGGAGAATTGTGACATGAAGCTTAGGTTCATCTTGTTTCCCAGCAGAATTTCCCCATATAAGGAATTAATTCTGATGACAAATTATTGCATGGATTGAATCCTCATCATTCTCTTTGGTTTTAAAGTTGTAAAGAGGTTGGTAAAATGAAGATGTTAAGTGCCGTGTTTTATTGCCAATAATGGAATGTAAAGAATGTAAAGATGGAATGTAAAAAAAAGAGCCCTCCATGGTATCCAAAATTCTGAGGTAGAGACTGAAAGGAAAATGAAATAAAGTGATAAAAGATAACTCCCCTAATATGGAGGAAGGGAAATCTATGATTCTTCATGCCTATTTGAATGTCAGTAATGGCCCAGCTCATGAGATTATGAAAACACTGTAATAAAGCTACTTGTATTAGAGAAGGTTTTTAAATAAAAGATGCAAAAGATCATTAGAATATGATCTCTACAACAATGGGACATAGGTTGATAATAAATCTCCGTGCTGTAGATGCAGAAAAATAAAAGCTAGAAAATATAGGCCAATATAAATGACATCACTTACCAAATAACTGGCTAATATGAGTCATTAAGAGCAGTAAGCTACCACTAATTTAAATGCACATTGATTTTAGAAACTGGTTAGATTTGAATAACTTACATTTATCAAGATGTATGCCATATTTACATATAACATATTAAAACAATCAAAAGGATTAAAAGTTAAAAGCAGACATAAGGACACATCTACATTTTCCAAAAACAAATGTAGAAGGATTTGTGTTGGGATGGAATGCACAGAAAAAAAAATTAGTAAAATTCAATGGTTATAACCATCTGAAAAGCTAACTTAAGCAATAGTTCATAGACAAAAATAATACAGCAATTTAAATTAAAAGTATTTTATTCCTATGAGAACAAAATTACTTTCCAAGAAAACACAGTGTGACCATTCCTCCCACACAACAAAGAATATTGGAAGTGAAGTTTTTTTTTTAATCCTGTACTAAGACTCTTCAGTAACCATGTATGGCTGATCAAAGGCAGCAACTGGCCCAGAGCTTCCCAGACTTAGGGGAAGATTATCCATCCTGGGCATAGCAGGTAAGAACACTGACTAGTATTCTACCTGGACCAAAGAGAGCTGCCATCCCTTCTCCATTCTGGCAAAAGGGGGAGTTCTGTGTGAGCCTCATAGAAATGTTTGCTTCATAGTAAGAATATGGATGGTTCATGAAGAGAATCTATGGGTTACAGTGATGTAGGAAAAATGACTATACTCACTCTTGCTACTGTGATACACCCAACATCACTCATTAATGAATCAATTGATAGAAATAATGAAATATTTTCATGATGGCTTGGTGTAGGCAACTTTTTGTTTTTTGAATTGTCACATCTTACAACTTGATGTACAGGTATTTTCTGGAGCCTCTTGTCAGCAATTCTGTTACTCATGATAGTCTCCCTTTCTGCTTCATTAAAGGACTATGTCCTTTCTGGAGGAATTTCACTTATTCTATACAATAATGTAGATTTCTATAAATGAATTACTCCTATCCATTTGGATGTGCCTGTAGTAAAAGCTATCCTTATTGTTGTCGATTGTTCTGATTTCTTTTACAAACTGATAAGAAATTGAAAAGTTAGAGTTGTTTAACTATACCTTTTCATGGGATATGAGCAGGATGGCTTAAGGCCAACTGTCATCAATCCCATGCTCATTGGTCTTTATATGATTTTGAGTGGTTTAATCCCTAAAATACTACAAAGTACCAATAAAACCTTTGATTTTAATAGATGCTCTTGCTGTCTTCCTCTAACATACTGAACTGAATTGAAATGGGGTGAGTCTACAAACATTTCTAAATTTACACAGTCATTAGAAAGGATGGATGTACAACCTGTAATTTAGTATCAGCTAAACCTAACCTGCAGTGATACATTAGAACAGGCCTGAATCCCAAAACTCTGCAGAAACTGATGAAGTTCTTGGGCACAGAGTCACCAGCAGATTTGTCCCATATATGATGAGTTCATGGCAATTGGCAGATAAACCAAGGCAAGTGAGAAGAAAAATATCTTTGCCAACAATGTGCCAATGCCAAACAGAGATTTTTTTACCTTACATGGATAAGACATAGATTAATCTGAGCCAATATCCCATGGCTCAGAGATATGGAGAGACTTTGTACTGACACATTCTAAAGTGGAAGCAATTACAGTTTTTCTGATACTTTAAAGTAAATCACTATATTTTTTTCTTTTCTTTTCTTTAAATATTTGTAGCATTTACTGTTACACACTTCTTTATTAGAACAGTTTCATTGTACCATATGTTTGAATAGGTTCTGGTTGATTTTAATTAATTCTATTATGTTATTAATTGTTTCTTTTTTAGTTCATTGTATTGTGCTCAACATATGTAAGTTTATATATGTTCCATATTTTCCCTTGTTATTAAGGTATACTTTCACACATTCACATTTAACACAATTCAATAATTTATTTCCTGCCTGAGACTTCTGCATCTACTAAAGCCATAGCAAGATTTGTTCCCCTGCCAACAATTTTATAGACTGCTTCACATATTTTTAACCTATTAAAAGAAAATATGTTCTTTTTTATTGTCCATATTTATAGATTTTGGCTTTTGATGGTGTCTGATAGATCAGTTTGTTCTATTCTTGATTCCTTATTGTTTTATCTGTACAGTGGCTGATTTATCTATCTTCTCACAATGTTCTCTCATTTATCTACCTGAGAGTCAAAAGAAAATGAAAAAGGAAAAGGAGAAAATAAAAGAGAAAGAAAGAAAGAAAGAAAGAAAGAAAGAAAGAAAGAAAGAAAGAAAGAAAGAAAGGAACAGAGAGAAAAAGAGAAAGAAGGAAATAATATTATCCGTGGTAAAAGAGATAAACTAGAAGAAAATATGCTAACCAAAATATCAGGCACATAGACAAATAAAAATCTACTTCATATTGCTTATGTAGAAAAAACAAATAAGTTGATCTCAAATAAATTCATAGTAAATTATTAATCAGTGTATGCTTGGGAAAAATGAAGCAGGAGGCCAAAGAGGTGGTAAAGGATGTTGAATAACTATTACAGTCATGAACCTCATAGAAGAAATCCCAATGTTTTATTGTGCCATAGACAATGCTCACAATCATTCACTATAAATATTCATGTGTTTGTAATAAAAGTTGTAACACTTTATTTTATGTTGGCTTGTGTACAGTAATTTCATATATTAATTATCAGCTTAATAAATTTATCACAAATTAATCAATAAATTTAACTAACTAGCATTGTAGATGATGATAATGTTAAAAGTGATTCAAATGAAACCATTCTAAATATGTAAGAACCAGGGTATTTAAATTTCATTATGAAAACTTTAAAATTTGTATTAATATTTACATGTGTGATATATAATATAAGTCACATATTTATTTTATGTCTTCTTAAATTTGTAGAGTGTTTCATGTTGATAAGAACTTAGTCAAATATATAGACTTTCTTTAAAAAGTGTTTCAGATTTCAGTGATAAAGATGAATTTTATAATTTACTATATTCTGTTGATTTATTTTACTGTAAAAATCTCCACCATTCATTACATTCTATTGTCTAACTGCCTTAATGTAGCAATTAGAAGTCAATTAGAAATGTCCAGGAACTATAATACTTAAAGATCAATTAGGAACCCATGCTGTTAGGAAGATTAAATATTTACTAAAATAACAAAAGGTTTGAAACTAATGGTTCCAACTTCATTACTTGAATACATTTTTTGAGCTGCTATTTTCTGCCTCACTTCACTGTAATTGCAAAAAGCAATATAAGCAGTAAACATTTCAGACTAAAGTATATAAAAATGCACAGAGCTTTTAGGTCATAATGACACTTTCGATAATGTACATAGAACCACAACTTTTGGTACAAGTATGTGAAAGTCTTAATTGAAAAGAAAACTTTGTAATTTTATTATTCAGCACTAATTATTTAATGTAACTGATGGGAACTAAAGTCACTAAGTTTATTTCTTAATAGAAAAACAAAATAGAAATGTGTTGGATTGCACATTATGTCCTGGTAATTTGCATGGTAACTGGTAATGATACAGTCAAAGTAATTTGAAAATTAAGTCAAACTTTTCCAAAGTAGTTATCTGCATATTTTCAGATCTATAAATGTTGTGGTTATAAAAATAACTTTATCTATAAAACTTTATAAGTTATAAAGTTTGTATAAGCTTTGATGACCTATTATAAAGATTATGAGCTCTAAGTATTAAGGGTAGCTTATAAATATTCTATAGTTATATTTCTGAGGATGAGTTTTATCTTCACACAGAAATGCTCATAGACAGAAGAATTGTCAATTGGTTCTGGTTGTGAAAAAACAAAAATTGTCTTATTCCTCAGATACTCTTAAAATATAGTGAAAGATATTAAAAACTAGAAGATAAATAAGGAAAGTATGGAGAAATAGAGAGAGGGTAGGAGTCAGAGAGATAGGACAGTAAAAGGAAATTAGGGGACAAAGAAGACAGGAAGGAATGAAGAAGAAAGAAAGACAAAGAAAACAATGGAGGAAGGAAGGAAGGAAGGAAGGAAGGAAGGAAGGAAGGAAGGAAGGAAGGAAGGAAGGAAGGAAGGAAGGAAGGAAGGAAGGAAGGAAGGAAGGAAGGAAGTGTTACATCCACTCCAGTAGTGACTTGCTTAGCAGGCCTGTAAACCTGGAAGCAGTCCTGAGTCAGAGTTTCACAAGAAATCCATCCTCCTGGAACCTTGGCATTCCCATAGCTAGAAAGCCCCAGATTTGTCCCTGCAATATTATGGAGGGTCTTACATGCTTTCTTACAGTGTTTTACTACATAGGAGTTAGAAATCTCAGAGCAAGCTTAACAAAGTATATACTTAGAATCTTCTACAGCCAGGTATAGCAGGCTACGTTGCATATTAGAAGCAAATTGGTGAATTCTTCTGACAAATGGAGAATCACCACAGATTCTTAAATGCACAGCCAAGTTACCTTCTTTTTTTTTTTTTAAGATATTTCTTCATTTACATTTCAAGTGCTATCCCATAAGTACCCTATATCCTCCCCCCCCCCCCGCCCTGTTCCCCTACCCACCCATTCCCACTTCTTGGCCCTGGCATTCCCCTGTACTGAGGCATATAAAGATTGCTAGACCAAGGGGCCTCTCTTCCCAATGATGGGCAACTAGTCCAACTTCTAATACATATGCAGCTAGAGACATGAGCTCTGGGGGTTCTGATTAGTTCATAATGTTGTTCCATCTATAGAGTTGCAGACCCCTACAGCTCTTGGGTACTCTCTCTAGCTCCTACATTGGGGACCCTGTGTTCCACCCTATAGATGACTGTGAGTATCCACTTCTGTGTTTGTCAGGGACTGTCAAAAATTTACCTAGGCCTAGAAAATAGAGGGGTTGTTATAATACATTATTCATAAGAAGGTCTGCTAGTAAGGAACCCCCTGGTGCTAGCTCTCACAAGGTTCAAAGGAGTAGCACAAATTGTGGCTAGGATGTCTTATCCTTACTTGTTATTAGCTGATCCTAGACAGAGCTGCTTTACATTTACTGTAAATATTGCCTGGTTCCTGTAATTCTTTTTGATGTATTCATTCCTTTTGTATTGGGTCATTGTAACTTGGTGGATGTGCCTGGTTTCTTACCCTGCTGTATACAAAAGTTTGATGCTCTCACAATTACATTCAGATTTCCACAACCCTCTCATTTGGTCTCTGTCACTCATCAAACTCCTTGCCCACTTGCTTCCAGAGAACCTGATCCACACAGACAGGGGCCCTAAAAGGGTCTACAGCAAGGAAGGAAGGAAGGAAGGAAGGAAGGAAGGAAGGAAGGAAGGAAGGAAGGAAGGAAGGAAATGGAGAAATGGAGAAATGGAGAAATGGAGAAATGGAGAAATGGAGAAATGGAGAAATGGAGAAATGGAGAAATGGAGAAACGGAGAGAAGGAGAAAGGAAGGAAAGAAAGAAAGAAAGAAAGAAAGAAAGAAAGAAAGAAAGAAAGAAAGAAAGAAAGAAAGAAAGAGAGAGAGAGAAAGAGAGAGAAAAGAGGGAAGACGAGAAATTTGCAATGGACAATGACATAGAAGATTGCAGTCTTACTCTACTAACACATGTGACAATATTGTTGAAGCCTTCAATTTATGTCAAATTAAATGTCAAAATTAGAGATATAAAACAGTGACATAAGAGAATACATTTAATATTTTAAAACTCTTTAAGTGAAGAAATTTTTCTTGAAAATTAAGTATGTAAAACATAAAATAATTATGAAGCACCTTTCCTTTATGTACAAAATTTCTTCAGAAAGAAGTAAAAACACACAGCACATACATTATGATATTTTAGGAGAAGACTGGGAAGAGAGAACTGGGGAGATGCTGATCATTGAGTACTTTCATCATTAGAAACATGAAGACCTAGTAAGCATCTATATAGCATGATGAACACAGAGAACAATAATGTATTATGTGTTTCAAGGATAAGTAATGAACATGTGTAGCACACAGTATTGGACAAGACATACAGATCAACAGGCAGTGTTTGCAGAGCCTATAAAAGCCTTACACTTGATCCGATCCACCCTGTAAATCCAAGTCTCCATTAACTTCTGTTATCTCTGCAAAAGGGAGGTAGGAAGAGGTACTAGATTCCAAAGTTTAGCTAAATTTTTGGCTTAATTTCAAGTTTAAGGCTGACTAGGGCTACATGAGACCCTCCTTGAAATATAAGTTAAAAAATAAAAACCATGGTATATAGTATGCATAATCCACATTTTATATACCATTAAATATAACTTTAAAAGAAAAATACTTCAAAGCCAAACAGGATTTTTTAAAACATGGCTTATATAAGTCCCCTCTGAAATGTAAAATTTTTACTACAGATCTAATGAATATTTTTTAAAATCATTATTAATGTTTCTGCACTGTGTGTGTTTATGAGATCTAACTAAGGTTTTCAGGTGTATGCAAGAATTCTGTTAACCTACTCAAAGTAGTTAGTTTGATTTTGTAGATTTTTTTAATTCTACAAAATATTATTTTATAGATTAATAAAATTATCCAACATATCTATTATATTAAAGTAAAAAATATGGGCATCACCCTGTAGTCCTCCTCTGCTCATGGTATTTCTTTACAGGCTGTGTGAATGCATCAGGTCTTCTATATTTGCAGTGTTAGCATTTTACTGAACCATGTTCTGATTCCTAACATGTGACCAGTCCAATAGTCTCAGGTGTAAATTTACATATTCACACTTGGAGCTTTGTTCTATTCTCTGGCGACAACTGGCAGGACAATCTTGTTAAAATGTAAATTAGAGAAATATAGAAGAAATGAATCTGAGGAGAAACCACATAACTCTGTTAAATACAGCAAAGGAAAGTTATTACTTCAGAGACATCTGTGTTTGAACAGTATGAATGGGCATTTATAGTTGAAGTAGTTTGAATTCTAAAGATGAAAATTTGCTCTTGTATTTTGAAATCTCAGAGGAACTTAGGGATTTTTTTTTTATTTCTTCTAAAGAATCTGGGAATTAAGCTGCTCTTGGCAAGGAAAATGAATAAATTATAGGAAGGAATATTAAATTTTTCCTAAATATTCTATTAACAGTGATTTTTTTGCATTTCTATAATAATGTGGCTATGTAGGTTTTACATTAATAAGAATTGTCTGTTATATTACAAATATTTCATTAATTAGTCAATTAATAAATTTTGTGAACTACATGCTGATATTTTTATATTTGTATTTTTACAGATCCATTTGTGGGTTTTTTTGTCTTTGTTTCTTGAGCAGGGTTCAAAATTTTATAAATATGAAATAAGTTATAAATACTAAGTGGAATTTGCAAGAAGTGTTTTCAAGTAAATGTAGTAAAACAATCAACAAAAGCATTAAGGACATGGACTGAAAACAAGGAAAAATTTTAAATTTTTTACAAAAAAATGTAGAATTAACTTTAAAAACATATCTATTCCATATGAAGATGAGAATTGCTCTTTCAATTTCTGTGAAGAATTTAACTGGCATTTTGATAGGGCTTGCATTAAATCTCTGATCTCAAGCTATACTACAGAACAATAGTGATAAAAACCACATGGTATTCATATAGAGACAGACAAGTTAATCAACGGAATAGAATTGAAGACACAGAAATAAACCTACACATCTATGTTCACATGATCTCTCTCAAAGAAGCCAAAACCATACAATAGAAGGAAGAAAACATCTTCAACAGATGGAGTTAGTCAAACCAGTGCTATGCATGTAGAGGCATGCAAAATAATCCATTTTTATCTCATTGTATAAAGCTTAAGTCCAAGTGGATAAAGAACTTCCACATAACACCAATAGAGGATAGAGTGGGAAATAGCTTAGTACACATTGGTACGGGGGAAATTTTCCTGAACAGAACAGGCTCTAAGATCAAAAACTGGAATATGGTACTTCATAAAACTGCAGACAAAGAGACTGTAAATAAGATAAAAAGACAAGCTATAGATTGGGGAATGATCCTTACTTATCCTATATCTGATAGAGGGCTAATATCCAAAATATGCAAAGAACTCAAGAGGTTAGACCCCAGAAAAAGAAATAACCCAATTAAAAATGGGATACAAAGTTAAACAGAATTCTCAACTGAGGAATCTTATATGACCAATGATCACCTAAAGAAATGTTCAACATCCTTTGTTATCATGGAAATGCAAATCAAAAAGACTTTGAGAGTCTACCTTACACCAATCAGAATGACTATGTTAAAAAAACTGAGGTGACAGCAGATGCTGGCAAGGATGTGAAGAAAGAGGAACACTGCTCCATGGTTGGTCCATTGTTGGTGGGATTGCAAGCTCGTACAACTACTTTGAAAATCAATTTGATGGTTCCTCAGAAAATTGGAAATAGTTGTACCTAAAGACCCAGCTATACCACTCCTGGTCATATACCCAAAAGATGTGCCACCATATCACAAGGACATGTGTTCCACTATGTTCATATAGCATTATTTATAAGAGCCAGAAGCTGGAAACAACCCAAATGTGCCTCAAACAAAGAATTAATACAGAAAATGTTGTTCATTTACACAGTGGAATACCATTTAGCTATTACAAATGAGGATATCATTAATTTTGCAGGCAAATGGATGGAATTAGAAAATATAATCCTGAGGGTGATAACCCAGACCCAAAAGGATATTCATGGTATATATTCACTCATAAGTTGGTAGTAGAGGACTATCCTCCCAGAGGCTCTGCCAGCAATCTGACCAAGACAGATGTAGATACTTATAAATACCCATTGGACTGAGCCTGGGAATCACAATGGGAGCTTTAGTAGTAGGACTGAAGGAGTTGAAAAAGATTGCAATCCCATAGGAAGAACAAAAGTATGAAATAAGCAGATCCATTAGAACTCCCCAGGACTAAGCCACCAACCAAAAGACATACATGGGCTTGTCCGAGACTCCTGTTACATAGATAGCAGAGGACTGCCTTATGTGGCCTTGGTGGGAGGGGTTGTGCTTGGTCTTGTGGATGCTTGATGCCCAGGAGAAGGGGGATGCTAGAAGGATAAGGTGGGAGTGGGTGGGTGTGGGAGCACATACAGAGAGGTGAAGGGGAGGAGTTACTAGGGTGGGAACTACATTTGAAATGTAAATAAATAAAATAAGTAATAAACAGAGAAAACAAAACTATTAAATGATGATTGTTGAAATTAATGTGAATGATATAATATGAACTCAAAATTAGGCTTGTCATTTTTGTTCATATTTGAAAGCTGTGGAAATTAACTTTGTCTTCCATTTAAAATTTACACAGATGCCTAGACTTAAGTCATTCTCCTAAATAAACTCCTTTATATAAATATATTTCAAGTAGAAATATCTAAAGTCCTCTGAATAAGGTTCCACTTCAGCATGTGAAATATTTTCCATGGCCATCATGACTACACATTTTGTTTAGTGTTCAAGAAGTCAAAGTGGGTTCTATGGTTGCAACTACATAGTTATGCTTTATAACAATAGCTAGTTATATAAAATTGACAAGTGTTTGAAAAGTTTGACTGTGAAAAAAACTACTCAACACTCTTTCCACTGAAGTGTAAATTACTACAAAGAGAATTACAAGGACACATTTGATCACGATAGTTCCATAAATAAATGGTTCTGTAAATTTATTTATGTTACAGTGAATACAAAGCAATGGATCATGATATTCAACTACAATATGATAATATGAATTATCATAACATAGTCATACTAATCAGATGATTATCCTGTTAGGAAATAACAAATCAAAAATGTTAGTGATACATAGTAGGCTATGTAAAAAGATTATATATATATATATATATATATATATATATATATATATATATATATATATATTGTATTCTCTATTTTTTTTACACTCCTGTCATTATCTCCCTTCTGGTCCATCTTCTAACTGTTCCTTATCCCATATCTCTCCCCTCCTCAGTCTCAAAGAGGACTTCCTCACTCCTCCAACCACACAACACCAAGCATCCCCATTCTATGGGGCCTCTAGTGTCTTAGGGTTAGGTGCATCTTCTATCACTGGGGTCAAACCAACCCATCCTCTGTTCTATATGTGTTGGGAGCATCTTCTGTCTGGTTAGTGGCTCACGTCTGGAAAATCTCAGAGGTCCAGGTTAGTTGAAACTGCTGACCTTCCTATGGGGTCACAAACATCCTCAACTTCTTCTAGCATTACCCTAATTCCATCACAGTGGTTCCTAGCTTCTGTCCATTGGTTGGGTGTAAGTATCTGTATCTGACTCTTTCAGCTACTTGTTGGGCCTCTTGGAGAGCAGCAACTGTCCATCAATTGGAGGTAGCTTCTAGGTATGG
This sequence comes from Mus minutoides, assembly GCA_902729485.2. Taxonomy (NCBI): domain Eukaryota; kingdom Metazoa; phylum Chordata; class Mammalia; order Rodentia; family Muridae; genus Mus; species Mus minutoides. The sequence goes on from LR751002.1 coordinate 126,039, forward strand.
AAGAATGTGTTCACATGTGTTCACTTTTGCTATCAGCTCTAGAACCTTATATAATAGAGATTCATGTCCTGCCCTCAACTTTGAGTAAGCTCCCTTTTGCAGTGAAAGGTAATTAATGTAGAGACTTGTAACTGATTAAAGTGGTAAAAGTAAGTGGCCATATGTGCTCCACAACAAATAAGTGATCTATATTAACATCTTCCCTCTCAGAGCTCATTGAACATCTTGGAAGAGCTACCTTAATTTTTTTTTTTTTGACAAACTAAAATAGAAAGACGCCTCTCTAGTTTTGTTAGTATAGTTAGATGCCTACACATAGACGAATGTACCAGAACCCTGGTGCTTTATCCTGTGTAAAATATGAACTCAAAAAAATAAAAAACCTTAGCATAAGACTTGAAAATATTAAAACATCAAAGGGAAAATATTTAAGATAATGACATAAGAGAGGACTTTCTATTTTTTATTAGATATTTTCTTCATTTACATTTCAAATGCTACCCTAAAGTTCCCCCCCACCTTCCCCCTGCCCTGCTCCCCAAACCACACACTCCTGCTTCCTGGCCCTGGCATTCCCCTGTACTGGGGCATATAATCTTCCCAAGAACAAGGGCCTCTCCTCCCAATGATGGCCGACTAGGCTATCCTCTGCTACATATGTAACTAGAGACACATCTGTGGGGGTACTGGTTAGTTGATATTGTTGCAGAAGGTTGCAGACCCCTTTAGCGCCTTCATTAGGGGTATTGTGTTCCATCCAATAGATGAATGTGAGTATCCACTTCTGTATTTACCAGACACTGGCATAGCCTCACAAGAGAGAGCTATATCAAGGTCCTGTCAGAAAAATCTTTCTGGCATATGCAATAGTGTGTGGGTTTGGTGGTATATACAATGGATCCCTGGGTGGGGCAGTCTCTGAATGGTCCTTTCATCCATCTCAGCTCCAAACTTTGTCTCCGTAACTCCTTTCATGGGTATTTTTTTCCCCATTCTAAGAAGGAGCCTCCACGCTTTGGTCTTCCTTCTTCTTGAGTTTCATGTGTTTTGCAAATTGTTTCTTGAGTAGTCTAAGTTTCTGGGCTAATATCCACTTATCAGTGAGTGCATATCATGTGACTTCTTTAGTGATTGGGTTACCTCACTCAGGATGATATCCTCCAGATCCATCCAATTGCCTATGAATTTCATAAATTCATTGTTTTTGATAGCTGAGTAGTACTCCATTGTATAAATGTACCACATTTTCTATATCAATTCCTCTGTTGAAGAACATCTAGGTTCTTTTCAGCTTCTGGATATTATAAATAAGGCTGCTATGAACATATTGCAGGATGCGTCATTATTAGAAGTTGGAACATCTTCTGGGTATTGCTGGATCTTCCAGTAGTACTATGTCCAGTTTTCTGAGGAACCACCAGACTGATTTCCAAAGTAGTTGTACCAGCTTGCAATCCCACCAGAAATGGAAGAATGTTCTTCTTTCTCAACATCCTTGCCAACATCTGCTGTCACATGAATTTTTGATCCTAGCCATTCAGACTGGTGGGAGGTGGAATCTCAGGTTTGTTTTGATTTGCATTTCCCTAATAAGTAAGAATGTTGAACAATTTTTCAAGTGCTTCTCAGCCATTCAGTATTCTTCAGTTGAGAATTCTTTGTTTAGGTTTGTACACCATTTTTTAATAGGGTTATTTGATTTTCTGGAGTCTATCTTCTTGAGTTCTTTATATACATATATTGGATATTAGTCCCCTCTCTGATTTTTTTCAAGGCTAAGAACTCACATAGGAGGAAGAACCTTTCTGGAGGACGGTCACTGAGGATGGGCTATGAAGATCTTTTTGTTTGCTGTTTTGAAGGTGGGTATGGTATTTTTAATTGAATACTTTTATTTATTTGCAATTCAAATGTTAGCTCCTTTTCTCTTTTCCCCTCTGCAAACCACCTATCCCATCTCCCCTACCCCTGCTTTTATGAGGATGCTCCCCTACCCACCCACTCTCACCTCACGTCCCTGGCATTTCCCTGTATAGAACCTTCACAAGACCAATGGCCTCTTCTCCCCTTGATGCCAGATGAGTCTGTCTACCCTGAACAAGTCTGATCTCCTCTGTTTTGTTTTCCAAAACCAAGTTCATCTATATAGCTTTGTCTGTCCTTGAACTCATGATGTAGACTAGGCTAGCCTCAAACTCACAGAGATCCTCCTGCATCTCCCTGTCACATGCTGGGTTAAAGGTGTGGATCACAACAGCCCAGCAGTTTTGAGATTGTATAATCACTCATTCTCTTATCTACTCCTACATTATGATTATTTGTGCAGTGTGACCCCATGTCTCATTGCCCTGCTGCTATTTCCATGATGAATCTTCTCTCAAATTTTGAACCAAAATAAGCCCTTTTTCCTAATACTTGCAATATCAGGTATTTGATATAACAAGGGGAATAGTAATTCAATACTACCCTATAAATAAGTTTGGATACAAATCTTTGGGAAAAATAAAAGTGTAATGAGTAAGAGATCTCAATATTCTTCTACTAAAATTTGCTTAAGTTAGAGAAAACTACCCTAGAGATAAACAAATTAAGGTAATATTGAATCCACAGTTAGCCAATATATTTTCAGAAAAATATAAATCACTTGGAACTTATGAACCAGATATAAAAACTTCAGTCTGAAAATTATGATATATATCCATCAATATCTAACTAACAACCCATTATATTAGATCTATTCACATTCATAACATTGCACATTAATTAATTTAAATAACACATGCATTCTTATATTGGACATATATCTCTAACTTGAAAGAAACATTCTTAAAGTCAGTCTTCAAAACCAACAATGTTAGTTTTAGGATCTGAGCTGTATTGAGTTTTGTTTAAAGGTTATTTTATGTACATGTAGCATGTAAGCATGTAAACATAGTTTACTATTGTTTATTTAGCCATGAAAATCATAGGCTAAAATTGTAAGGTTTGTGGGTTTTTTTTTTTTGCCTTTTCAAGTTTTAATTTTTATACATTTTTTTTGTATTAAAAAGAAAAGCATAATAATTACCACCAATTACAAAGGACTAGAGCAGGACCAGAATAATGAATGAATCACTTCAGCCTGGGAAGCAGACACTCTCAATAATATTAATGTTATAATACAAGCTCATTCAAGTATTTTACATTTTTTTTTGTCCCGTTGATGTGATATCCTAGCACATGGTAAAGACAAGGTATGAAGGTAGGTTGAACCTTCTCTGCAAAGCCTGTCAGAGTTTTCCTTTCCTGTGAGAACTGGGCTCAAAGTTTTCTTTTGCCTCTGCCATCACCATGGCTGGAAGAGGGTGGGAGCTGGGGAAAACCTAGGGGCCCTTTGACAAGAGACTCTGTGTTTATTTTTCCTCTTGTCCTCTGCCTCCTGATTATTGAGCTCTTTAAATGGAGTCTCAGTCTTCTAGTTGTTTCTGCTATATTCTCACACTGTTATGCAGGACTATGAGTGAGTCTTAGTTCCCTAATATGAGACTTTCCATAGAGGGCATCTAATATTTTCAGATAGATTATTGATAACAGATTATGTTTTAATATATACAGATATATATAGAGAGATAATAGATGCGTATAAGTTGATTGATACATATATAGACTGTAGATTGATTCATATACATATATTATACATAGATTGTAGAGTATAGATAGATAGATAATAGATAGATAGTAGATAGATAGATGATAGATAGATAGTAGATAGATGATAGATAGATAGATAGATAGATAGATAGATAGATAGATAGATAGATAGATAGATGGAATAGATAGGAGATAGATAGATAGATAGATAGATAGATAGATAGATAGATAGATAGATAGATAGATAGATAGATAGATAGATGGAATAGATAGGAGATAGATAGATAGATAGATAGATAGATAGATAGATAGATAGATAGATAGATAGATAGATAGATAGATAATACATGCATATATCCATACATACATAGACCTAATTTTATTTTAGATGATTCAGGAATCTTGGTGATATCCTTCCTCTATGCTAATTGGTTTGGTAAGTCACTACAGGTTGAAGGTGTTATGTAAGTTTCCCATGGAAACATTCTTTTCTTGCAAAAGAATTGAATTTTATAAAATAATTGATTTTCTATTTGATGGAAATAGAAAATTTTACCCCATAGGCACAATAAAAAAATGATTGGACACTTTGTGAGAGTACTACAAATTGTGATTGGCTTGTATTTATATTTCATGTTGCACTCCCAGACAGCAGAAATAAAGCAATGTTTCTTTAATCTCTATTACTTTTGAGGGGTGCAGGAGACTTCTCCTGCTGCTTCTGAGTTGTGGTTTTCTGCCTGTTTGGTCAGCTTGGGTTTCCAAAGAGTAGTTTTCCTTTCACTTTGATTTTTTACATTAAAATAAGAAACTTCTTGAATTTTATTTTATTAATACTTAATATTATATGAGCTATTTTGGATTCATAAATTTATTTTTTTCAATTTTATATGTAAAATAATACATTATTTTTATTTTTCTTTATAAAACAATTTTAAAGTGTTTTAAATAAGAACTATGATGATATTACATAGTGCAAACTATTTTGACTAGTTTGTGTGTGGTTGTGCATGTGAGTTTTCTGAGGGTTCACCTGCATGCATGTACATGTGCTTACAATCAAGATGTCTTGGTATCCCTCTTCCAGACCTATATGTCTGTCAGTTGTTAGAGACAAGGATTCTTACAGTGTTTGACTTGTCAAGTAAGCTAGGCTGAATGACCTGCAAGCTACAGGTATCCATCTGAAACCACTTCCACAGCACCATCATTAAAAATGCATGATACTGCATTCTCTTTTTTTAGCTAAGGTTATTGGACAGAACAAGTGGGTATGCTGGTGCAGAAAGTAATATTACTGATTAAGCTGTCTCCTCAGACTTGATTTTTCTAATTTACATTCTAACTTGAAATTGTGTCTATTTCTATATATTCTAATATTTCAAAGTTCATAAGGTTCATTCATTAAGCAAGCCATATTATCTTTAAAAGTTACATATGTAATATATTTATTCATGTTATGTGTTTAGCATCATTGAAAATAGACAAAATCTATCTAAAAAATTAGTCAAAATGACATATTTTGTAAATTACTATTTCCCTGTATAGAATATAATACAAGAAAGGAGGAATGTGAATAGAAATTAGAATACTTGTCACAATCCTTTATAAAATAATTATATTAATTTGATCAAATTAAGGTTCTTTTTAGCCTTTTTTATTTCCTGCAAAACCATGAGCCTGGTTGTGCAGTTAAACTCTTAATTTAAAGGAAATTGGGTTGAAATGATGAAAGAAGAAAATATTTTGTTTATATTATGAAGTTTTAGTAACTATTCATGTTAACTGTGCACATTGAATACTCTTAACATATAATAATTTATCTAGAGACATATAGACACAAATGGATCTATGCAAAATAATGGGCACATTAACACGAACATGTTATTTAGTATAAATGCTTTGTATTCAAACTAATTTTGAATGAAATGAAAAAACCATAACTACACATGTACTTACGTTTCTTGATGAAAAGCTTGCCAAATATTAGATACAGGTGAAAAGTCACCCTCAACCTGCTTCAAAATAATGTTTATAGGATCGACATTCCTTCAAAATAGCAATTATAACCCCTGTTATAGAAAGTGTCTGTAATGTTTTTACTGCCCCTTATTACTGACATATGGAACCAAATATGAGAAATGTTTATGTTAAAATTCTTCATACTTAACAAATAACCTTTCAGTTTAAATTCATTTATAATTTACAGTATTTAGATAACTATTTGAGGGTGGTTTTAGACCAAAAAAATTATAACCTTTTAAAGAAAGAGTTCTTAAGATGCTCTTAATTTTATAAAATTCAAAAATATATCTGGGGAGATGTTTCAGCAGATAAAAAAAATGATGTGCACGATGTGATGAGAGCCAGAGTTTAGGTTCCCAGAGACCAAATAATGACAGGTGTGCTTATCATAACTTTAGAGATTGAGACAAGAGAGTCACAATGCATACTGTGGAAACAGACTAGTTCAGTTAGTGAGTTCATGCTTCAGAAAAATTCCTATCTCAGTAAATTGAGTGAAGTGTGATGGAGGAATACAATCATGCTAAAAAAATACATCTTTAAACACATGTATATTCATTCATATTCACATGCAACAACACATATACAAACATGCATACATACATAAATACATACATGTATAAATAACTGATACAGAATTAAAAGATAATTTCTGTATCTTGTAAACTGATTATTCATCATTTCATCTAAAAGTTATTTACAGAAGTAGCCAGTTAATATGTGCCACATTTCTTAACCATAATTTGTTCATAAACAGTTATGAATAACAACTGAATATAATATTCTATGAAAACTGATTGCTGATAATAGGAAAAAAATCTGTAAAATATATAATCCTTTCTCAAGCTTTATAAGTTCAGAAGCACCTGGCTCTCTCGTGATGTTTAAATACCCGAGCTATGATGTATTGAAGTTAGAGGTCTTAGTGAAGTGATACTGTATCCATATGAATTTATATTGATTTTTATCTCAAAAAAGCTAGGAGAAAGCAATTGATGGATTATAGGGTCCACAGTTCATTTACTTCATATACCTACCACTTTTTTAGTAGATGTCCAAAGTCGCTTCACTTTTATTTACACACTTGTGGCTGAAAGATAAAACACACAGTTATCTGACCAATGCAGTTTTATGTTGAGAAGTCAATGACAGCAATTACACAGAATAAATTCAAGTAGTGTATATCTGAATTCTTAGGTAATTTTTTATTACTGAATCTTAGAAGAGCATGAAATATATTTATTCATTTGAAGTACCATTGGAATTTATCATCTTTCTTTTTAAAAATTGAGCTTGATAAATTTTTCTACTTATTGATAACATTGATGTACATAAGTATGCTGTTAGTTGATATGATAGTATCAAGCCACTAAACTTTTTAAATTATCACAATATCAGTTGAAGTGGAAATCTAACAATAATCTTGTTATAATACATTTGATGAAAACATGTCCCATTTTATCTCAAGAGCTAAAAGAGAATTGTACTTTACATCATTGTTACAGTATTATGAACTTTTAAATGTTTATGATTTATTAACACTTATACCAAATAGTTAAATTTATCTTTTAATAGTCGTAGACATAAAGAAATCATGAACTACAGTGTGCTGAAGAGAGTAAAAATAAATTATGTGATGTAGACATTGCTTGGGAGTCTAGGAATTTACATTGGCCAAGGACCTAAAGAACAATCAAATAATATAGTTCTACTTTTAAAAATTACATAGCAAAAGTAGCGATAATATTACTCCTAATAACATAATATTAAGTTGGGCAGTGGTGGCACATGCCATTAATCCCAGCACTTGGGAGGCAGAGGCAGGCAGAATTCTGAGTTCGAGGCCAGCCTGGTCTACGGAGTGAGTTCCAGGAAAGCCAGGGCTGCACAGAGAAACCCTGTCTTGGAAAAAAAAAAAAAGTAATACTAACAATATCAGAGTGTTGCTCAACCATCATCAGAAGGGCTTTCCACTGTGTAGTATATTACATCACATACATAAACCAACCCTGAGACAACAAGCAGAGACTGAGAGACCTTGAACACTCGGTGTTAAAAGAGCTATCTCCATCAAATCCCTCCCCTCATAGCTCCAGGAACTGTACAGAGGAGTGTAAGAGCCAGAAGAGATGGAGAATACTAGGGAAACAGGCTATTGATATACAAGAATTACATACATTTTAGCTCACAGACTTGGGCAGCTTACACAGGGCTTGCGCATGTCTGAGGCAGGTGACATCTAGGCCTAGGAAAGAAGGAGCCTCTATCCCTATCCCAGAAAATATTTACAATTGATAACAAATCACAAAGAAAAAAACAGTTTTCTTTAATAGAGTCTGACGAGGTATACAAAACTCACTTAAGAGCAGAAACCATGCCCTAATATAGATGGCAAAAACAAAGTGAACTCAACTAATTTTGGAGACTAGTCATGTCATAGTAATTTGTCTGGACTTGTCTAAACATTTTTAATCATATAGATCTTTTGTTTATATATGTGCATTTTTTTTTTTTTTGAGACAGGGTTTCTCTGTGTAGCCCTGGCTGTCCTGGAACTCACTCTGTAGACCAGGCTGGCCTCGATCTCAGAATTCTGCCTGCCTCTGCCAACCAAGTGCTGGAATTAAAGGCGTGCGCCACCACTGCCTGGCATATGTGCATTTTATATTTGTGCTTCTGTATGTATGAGAGAGTGTGTCTGAGTGTATATATGCTTTTTGTATTAACTTTGGATCTTTTTTTCTATTTATTTTTGTATTTTTTTTCTAATGAGAAAAGTAAATGTGTGAATTTAGGAGGGTGTTAAGAAAATAAACCCTATATTTTATAATAATACAGATTATGGTATGGTTTTTAACAATTTACAAATGCATAGTAAACATTTCATAAGGATGCAAAATATGCATTTTATATTCAGAAATTTTTATTATTTAAAAAGATACTTATTTGTATTCTAAAGTGACTTTTCACAAAAGAAAATGAGTTCCTGTTTATGGCTTAATCTACTCAAACTTTCTTATGTTGTATGGACCTACATTATCTTTTATCATTGTATTAAGTGATTCTATGCTCTTGACTGAGTTAGATTTTTTTTTACCAATTAATTAATTGATTTATTTTATACCCCATTTGTATGCTCATTTCCCTCCTTTCCTTGCAGTCCCTCTCTTTCATCTCCCCTCCCCAACATCCCCTCACTTCATCTTCAGAAAAGGGAGGTCTCTGATGGATGTCAATCATTTTGACATATCAGTATTTCTAGGTATAACTTCTTTTTGAGACTCAACAAGGCAGTTTAGGGGGATGGGATCCAGGCAACAGAGTCAGAGACAGCCCCTGGCTCCACTGTTAGGACTCCAATATGGAGATCCAGCTGCATAATATTACATGTATGTAGGGAGCTTAGGTTTGTCCCAAGCATCCTTTATGGTTGGTGGCTCAGTCTCAGTAATCTTCTATGAGCACAGGTTATTTGATATTGTAGGTTCTCTTGTAGTATCCTTGAATTCTCTGCCTCCTTCAATCCTGCTTCCCCATCTTCTACAAGCTTCCCAAGATCTGCTTAATATTTGGCCAATGTCTCTGCTTCTGTGTCCATCAGCTACAGATAGAAGCTGCTCAGATGACAGGAATTCTAGGTTCCTGTCTGTAAATGTGACTGGACATCATTAACAGTGGCAAAATTGGTCTCTCTCTTTCTCATGGCATGTGTCTCAAGTTGGGGCAGTCATTGGTTGGACATTACCTCAATTTTTGCTTTTTCTTTATCCCTGCATATCTTGTAGACAGGACAAATTTTGAGTCTAAGGTTTGGTGGCTTTGTTATTGTCTCCATCCCTGTATTAGAAGTTTTCTCTGGTCATAGGAGGTGGCTATTTCAGGCTCTATATAAACTATAGCTAAGTGTCCTAGCTAGGGTCACCCTAATAGATTCCTGGGAGCTTCCATTTTCTTAGGTTTTTACCTCTTTCCAGAAATGACCACCCCACCCTGCCCCAATTCCAATTCCAATTTTCTCTTCTAGTTTTCCCTCCCTTATTTCTCCCCATTCTTGATAACTCATTTTACCCTCATTAATCTCTCTCCTACCCACGTCCCTGCCTCCATCCAATGTCTATTTTATTTCCTTTTCTCAGTGAGATTCTAGCATCTTTGTTTAGGCCTTCTGTATTACTTAACTTCTTTGGGTCTGTAGATTATAGCATGCTTATTCTGTACTTTATGGCTAATATCTACTTAGAAGTGACAACTGTCCAAAAATGTCAGAGATGTCAAATATGTGCATCAACATCCAGGGGTAAACCAAAGAGGCAGTGAGGTGTCGTGTCTGTGAATGGAGTCATTGCCAATAGCAGTTGACAGGGGTCAGACCTAGAAGAACTGATAGGGGTCAGTTAACTGTTGGAGCCTGCCTATGGCAGCCAGGGATTAGAGAAATTACACAGCAGATCTTTCTCTGAGAGAACAAAGCTTAATGTATTGGGTCTGCCACTCCCTGAGGCCAGTGAAAAACTCTGAAATCCTTTAACTCTTAGGGGCCAGATAGAAAAAAAAAAAAAAAAAAAAAAAAAAAAAAAAAAAAAAAAAAAAAAAAAAAGGAAGGAGAAAATTCATACACACACACACACACACACACACACACACACACACACACACACAGAGTGGATAAACCAAAAGGTAATATGCAATAACTTTTTGTGTACAATTACATTCAAACCTGCATAAAGACAGACAGACAACAGACAGACTTTTAGACAAGTACATACTGGCAAATTAAATGAATAGAGAAAAGCTACAGAAAGCAATCTCCAATCACTTCATAGATACACATACACATGTACAGATTGGCAGATATACACATAGAAACAGACACATGCATAGAACAAAGTTCAGTAAGTAGGCCCCAAGCATCCTTTCCTCTCTCTCTCTCTCTCTCTCTCTCTCTCTCTCTCTCTCTCTCTCACACACACACACACACACACACACACACACACACATACACACACACATGCATATACACATATGCATATAAATAAAAACACATATACATGTACATTGCATATACATATTTGTAGATATAAATATATGCCTATATACATATATACCTGGTGGTTGGAACAAGCTCCAACAACACTATCTTTTTCTTTCATCGCTTATATATCCCAATACAGTCTTTCAACCAGTATAAAATTAAATTGTAATTACTCTCTAGTTTTCTTATAGTGAATGACTATGAAAAAAACAGTATTCTAATAACTTTAAAGAAACAACATTACATAGTAAAAGTAAAGAAAACTAATTGTTCTCGAGAACACAAGAACATTTGTTAAAGGTTAACAAAGTCTGAGCAAGCAAGGTAGATTTGTTAGCCAGTTACTCTTACTGACAGGCAGCAATTTGCTGTTACAGGGAAAGGATTAATTATTTTATTAATAATATTTAAAAGTTCTCTAATAGGAATCTTAAAAGAATCACAAAATTTATACTTTTGCATAAAAATCTGTCATAACTATTTTAATTCTTCAGAATGCATACCTACTTATCAGCAAGTCCTAGATCATATCAGGAAGCAGAGGGCATTCCCCAGCAAGAATTGGCTCAAAGGTTCCTGATATAGCTATCTTTTCTGAGGTTATGACAGTGCCTGGCAAATATAGAAATGGATGCTCATAGTCATCTATAGGTTAAAACACAGGGCCCCCAATGGAGGAGCTAGAGAAAGTACCCAAGGAGCTGAAGGGGTCTGCAACCCTGTAGGTGGAACAACAATATGAACTAATCAGTACCCCCAGAGCTCTTGTCTCTAGATGCATATGCAGCAGAAGATGGCCTAGTCAGCCATCATTGGGAAGAGAGGCCCCTTGGTCTTGCAAACTTTATATGCCCCAGTACAGGGGAACGCCAGGGCCAAGAAATGGGAGTGAGTGGATAGGGGATCAGGATGGGAAGAGGGTATAGGGGACTTTTGGGATAGCATTTGAAATGTAAATGAAGAAAATATCTAATAAAAATTGAAGAAAATATCTAATAAAAATGGGAATGTCAAAAAAAGAAAAAAAATTTAAAAGGTTATAAAAATCAATCAATCATCAGATTGCTCCTCTCTTGTTTCTCTCTTGCTTGTTTTCTGCTTCCCCCGCCCCTCACATACTGATGGCCAGCCTCCCCTTCTCTCTTTTCTCCTCTCCTCTCCTCTCCTCTCCTCTCCTCTCCTCTCCTCTCCTCTCCCCTCCCCTCCCCTCCTCTCCCCTCCCCTCCCCTCCTAACAATTTTATTTTTCCAAATGCTTTCTAAGGGTAGTAGTTATTGCTGACAATCTACATTTCTAAGTTCTTTCCTATGGTAGTGATTGAATCATTAATCTGTTCCAGCAACATTGTATGAAAGAGATCATGCATTATTACTGTGAGTGCCAGAGACGCTGCCCAGTAAGGAGATGGAAGCCTCCTTAAAATTCCCCCTAGAATTCTTAGATTAAGAGGGAAGTAACAGTAACAAGTAGAGCAAAACTCCATAGCTACATGAAGTTCTCAGGACACATGGGCCTATGGGTTGTACCTCTCTGATGTGTTCCCACTGTGGTTGTGATCACTGGTGGGCCACATTCCATAAGCCCACCAATTTGCCTAAATCAAAAGCAATTTGTCATTCCTCCTAAGGGCCCTCAGCAGAATATATACCCTGTGTGTCTTTCTGGGTCTAGGTTACCTCATTCAGGATGATATTTTCTAATTCTATGTGTTTTCCAGAAATATTCATGATGTCCTTGTTTTAATAGCTGAGTAGTAGTCCCTTGTATAAATGAATCCCATTTTACCTATTATTCACTTCAGAGACAGCTAGGTTGTATCCAATTCCTCACTATTACCAAAAAACTACTATGAATATTGTTGAGCAAGTGTCCTTGTGATATGGTAGAAAATATTTGAGTATATACCTACAAATGTTATTTCTGGGTCTTGAGGTATAAGTGTTCCCAGTTTTTTGCTACACATCCTTGCCAGCATGAGCTCTCATTTGAGCTATTATTCAGCCCTTCAGACTGATGTAAGATGGAATCTCAGGGGCATTTTGATTTGTATTTCCCTGATGATTACAGATGTTAAACATTCCATGCAGTGCTCCCAAGATATTAGTGAGTCCTCTATTACGAAATCTCTGTTGAGTTCTAAATCCTGTTTTTAATTGGTTATTTTATTTATTTACATTTCAAATGCTATTCATTTTCCTAGTTTTTCTCCCACAAACCCCCTATACCCTTCCTCCTTCCCCTTGGCTCTATGAAGGTGATCCCTTACCTGTCTACTCACTCCTCCTTCAGCGCCCTAGCGTTCCCTTATCCTGAGTCATTAAGCCTCCACAGGACCAAGAGACTCCTCTCTCAGTGATACTAGATAAGGCAGTCCTTTGCTACAGATCCAGCTGGAGCCATGGGTACCCCCTGTGTACTCTTTTGTTGGTAGTTTACTCCCAAATTTGGGAGATTTGGGGGGGGGGGTTGTTTGGTTGATATAATTGTCCTTCCTATTAGATTGCAAACTCCTTCAGCTCCATTTTAACCAGGTTATTTGATTTGTTGATGTCAAATTTCTTGAGTTCTTCATATATTTGAATAGCTGCCCTCTGTTAGCTGTAGGATTGGTGAAGCTCTTTTCCCATTCTGTAGTCTGCTGTTTGGACCTGTTGATGATGTCCTTTGCCTTACATAAGCTTCTTAGTTTCATGAGATCCCATTTATCAATTTTTGTTCTCAGTGATGGAGTTGTTCATGGTGTACACTTTTAAGCCAAGGTATTCATGGTTATTGTCCATGTTCTTGTTTATTAGATTTAGTGCATCCAGTTTTCTGGTGAGGACTTTGACCTACTTAGTCTTCAGTTTTGTGCAGAGTGATAAATATCATTCTATTTCAACTCTTCTACATGAAGACATCTAGTAAGATCAACACCAATTGTTGAAATTGCTTTCCTTTTCCCATTTTTATAGTTTTGGCTTCTTTGTCAAAAGTGAAGTATTTATAGGTATATGGGTTTACTGTTGGGTCGTTGATTCAATTCCAGAGATCAGCCTGTTATTACGGCAATACCATGCAGTTTATATTTCTCCTACTCTGTAGTACAGCTTGAGATCAGGGAAGCTGATCCCTTCAGTTCTATTATCCTACAGGTTTTTAGTTTGCTTTTGTTTGTTTATTTGTGGATTTTTGTTTGTTTGTTTGTTTATTATTTGCTGACCTGGGTATTTTGTTTTCCCACATGAAGATTATTGCTCTTTCAAGGTCTGTAAAATTTGTGTTTCAATTTTGATGAGAACTCTATTGACTATATTGACTGTTTTTTGTAAGCTGGCCATTTTTACTATGTTAATCCTACTGATCCTTGAGTATGGAAGATCTTTTGAACTTCTGATATCTTCTTTAATTTATTTGTCCAGAGACCTGCAGTTCTTATCATACAGGTATTACACTTGCTTGGTTAGAGTTACACCAATATATTTTATATTGAGACAGGGTTTCTTTGTGTAGCCCTGGCTGTCATGGAACTCACTCTACAGGCCAGGCTGGCCTTGCTACATAGCTTTTAAAAGCACATTTCCTTATGCCACAAATGCTAATTTTGCAACTTTTCATATGCAGATGATACCAGTTAATGAAATACAAGTAAAATGAAGCATATAAGAATACATGCCTGACCTCAAGCTGTACTACAGAGCAATCGTAACAAAAACTGCATGGTACTGGTACAGCAACAGACAGGTAGATCAATGGAATAGGATCGAAGACCCAGAAAGGAATCCACACACCTATGCTCACCTGATCTTTGACAAGGGAGCTAAAACTATCCAGTGGAAAAAAGACAGCCTTTTCAACAAATGGTGCTGGNAAAAAAAAAAAAAAACCTTCAAGCAGAGGAAAAATTACTCCATCCACTGTGGTAGTCAGAGAATGGAGTCCTAAATATGGCCATGTCTTCACATAGCAAAAGGAATTTTTTGAATATATTAATTAGTGTTATTGGAGTGTATATTGCCCTCTGCTATAGGAGGCAGGTTGTGATCATCATAAGCTTTTTACCTTAGGAACATAAGGAATGTTATTGGATCTGTGAGTATTTTTATACTTTCAACAACTGAATCCAATGATTAGAAACTTTTCCAAACAAATATAAACAAAGGACAAACTCTTTACTATAGCCTTTATTTGACTCTTCAGTAGAAATTATACTATTTTATGTCTTAACTATTTTCCTGTTAATATGAACTGCTTATTTTCTAAACTTGAGGTTAAAAAAGAGGTTTTAACCATCAACATAATATTAAAACACCTAAAATTCAGTATTGTGAAGGGTTTTAAATAAGGGGAACAAAGTACATTCAATGTTTTCTTTAAACTAATCATTTCAGTATATTTCAGAACATTCCTTTACATACTTATTGGATAATATATATTATGTCTCTTCTGGAAAACTTGAGCACATAAAATTAATGTGTATGGTAGACTCCTTAGTTTTGAGAGACAACAAAATATAAGAGTTATGAAAAATATTATATATAATGTTCTAAAGAATGCATAGCTACAGGGATTTTTTTCTAATATAAGAATTGCAAACACAGTGGTACAGATGCACATATGAGCACCATAGGAGGAAGAAAAGAGAGAGGTAAGAATGATAGCAGCAGGACAATTGAAACTGAGAAGAGCAAGAATTTCTCTCTCATTATTAAAATCTAGAATATGTAATATGCTTTGGTACTTAAGGGTGAATAGACTAATAATTTTGTTCATAGCTAGCCTACTGGATCAATTCATTAAAATACCATCATTAAATATCTTCAATAACAATTCTATAGAAAGAGAAAATTTTATATCTCAAGGAAGCAGACTTCACATGTTAATTATAGCTATTATTAAAATTAAACTAGTCCTGTTGAAAATGCATTATTACAATATATTATTACAAGTGCTCTGACAGTAGAAAAGAAATCAGTTAGTCATTGTAAGTTGTTGCATAGTATTTCACTTTCTTCAGCCCCAGAGCTACTAACTTGCTTACTTTTGTAGACAATACCAAAACAGTACATGGAAAACTTCAAAAATCATTAGTGTTAGTCTCACTTCACCTTATTTAAGGAAAATCATATTTTAAAATGTTCAGGTAAATAGTAAACATCTTGTTCTGGATGTTCATGTTTCTTTTCAATTCAATTAAAAAAAACGGTAATCAAAATAAAAATGAAAAGTGTTCAGAAACCTGTTGTTCTCTTCCAGTTGGACTCTTGATTAATGGTGTTTAATGATTGTCATTTGACAAAGATCTGAACTTCTTGGAAACACCCTAACTACCTTTCTTTTTCAACATATAATCCTTTTCTAATCACCCCCATCCTTTTCATTCCAATCTAACTACTTATAAACTTACCCTCTGCTTTTTGACTTATGGCAAACCAGTATTTATTGGCCTTATAAACTTGGTCTTCGCTTTTCACTGTTCAGAGGACTGGACACCCATGGACCATCTCAGTGCCTTACTAATTCCAACCACTGACCTAATAAAATAGAACTGCCTAAAGATAATGACCTTTCCTTGTGAGGCCTCGGCTGTCTATTTGCTCAGAAATAGCTTACAAATTATATTTACTTTCTCTGTGAGACAGAATAGCTGTCTCCTCTGAAGCCATTTTTTGGCTCCTACAGGCAGAAAAAAGTTCTCTATTCCATGTATTGTGTTTCTATTGTGACTCATTTATAACTCATACATCAAAATATTTAATTGGAAGCAGCGGGAAAGAGCATTAGCTTCTATAGTTGACATCTGTATGTTTTTTACAAAGAAATTTTCCATAAACAAATTTTTTAAAATAAAACTTAATGACATCCACGGTACCAAAATAAGAGCAGACGCTTCAAGTCTGATAGCAACAGCACAAAGCAAGATCAATCTGAATGTGGTCAGCCATCTCATTTCAGGTTCCTGGATAATGAAAAAGAAAAGTAATCAAACCTTAGATTAACTCCTAAAAACATTTATGATATTGAGTCCGTTAAAAATAAAACACAAAGTATTATATAATAAATAAATTTAATAAAAGTATGAATCGCAAAACATTCAAAGAACAAAGGACTGTAGCATGTGTGGTGATTATTAAAAACACACATATTTGGACACACAAAAGTTGCCACATATACAAAACAAAAATATAGTATTTACATTCTGAAAATAAAATTGTAGAGCATATGGGACACACTGAAAATAAGTAACAGGGTAGATTGAATGTGTGAATGAAAGATAGCACAGAAGAGGTTAAATATAAAAGAAACCAGGAGGTACTATCACAGAATGAGAAGACTTAAAATGGGTTTACCACAGCATAGTCCAAGATCTATAAAGGATGTTATACAGATCACAGGCAAAGCAATATTGGAAACTGTAAAACCTAAGGATTCTGCAAAGCTACTGGAAGGAAACTGAACCCAAATAGCTTGTCAGTTGGTGATGGATGTCCTTTTTAGTATTTCCTGCTTGTACTCTTTAAGAGTTGCACAAGTTTATGTTCTTTAGGTCAGGCTTTGCTTTCCTTGACAATGTAATTCTCAGCAATACGATCCGTAGCAGATATAGAACTGTTGTCTATTTGTGTCAGGTCACTTCTCTCCGAAGGTAACCACATATCTTTTCTGTGTGCAGTTGTTAAGCCAGGAGGCTTTGTTTTATTTGTTGCTCCCTGTACCCTGTTCAGTCTTCTCTCATCTGAAACGTTATTATACCTGTGTGAAATATACAGCAGGAAGATCTTGAGCTCTCTTTTCTGCTGACTCACTGTGATGGAGCTTTCACCACAAGGCAGAAAACTGGCAATACAAAATGTGTCAAAAATAATTTTCATCAAATATTCATCTTTCTCAATAATTACACTTCAGTGTATTGGGTTATAAAAGCTATACCTTGTGACATGAACCCAAAAGTATCCTAATTGGCAAATACTCTCTCAAAGTATATTGCAACAGCTTTAGTTAATTAACTTAACTAACTAGGATTTATAATTTAATCAAATTTTATTATTACCTTGAAATATGTAGAAAAATAATGTCAAAATAAATTAATGCTTGGACCTGAAGATAGCTAAAATATATATGGCAAAATATACTTGTAATTTCAAATTAAATTTTTTCAAATTAATTTTTTAAAAACACAGAAAAAACCATTTTGCTCAGTGAGTCATGTGAAGATGATTATTTCTGGTAGAGTACTTATGTACTGTCATCAAATACTAAACCAAAGTATATAATGACTGAAGTAACCTTCAGTATTATGTGATTTTTTTTTTCTGGATATATGTAAACAAATATCATTCCCTAAAAGAAGACCACAGACAAAAGACCTAAGTAATGATTCCACCCAATAAAAACCTAGTGAACATGTAAGCTCTTGCTGTAAGAATGGAAGAAAAGGTATAAGAACATAAAAAAAAAAAATAAAGATATAAGAACATGACATCTCAAAGGCAGCTGTGTAATAAAAACCATGCCAGCATGTGTGACACTCACAGAGGGTGAGTACTCTCAGGTCTCTGCATAATTTATCAAGACCTTGGTTTTTCTGAGATTTTCCTTCTGCTAATAGACATTACTAACTCTACAAACTACTGATTGACCCTGTAATCTTGTAAGTTTCAGGAATGTACTGAGATTTATAGTTTGTTTCTGAATCTTTAAGTTTTGTTTACTTTCTGCATCTAAATGAGCATCTGTCCATGATAGAATGCTTCAATATGAAAAAAAATATTACATAACAGTACACTGCTGCTGCCTGGTTACCCCTTTTTTACCACCTTCTTTTCAATATTTCCCAAAACTTTTTTTTTTTTTTTTTTGAGACAGGGTTTCTCTGTATAGCCCTGGCTGTCCTGGAACTCACTTTGTAGACCAGGCTGGCCTTGAAATCAGAAATCCACCTACCTCTGCCTCCCAAGTGCTGGGATTAAAGGTGTGTGCCACCAAGCCTGGCTCCAAAATCTTGATGGTAGTAATTTATAGATTTCTGCTTATTTTGCCCTATGTGTGGATAAGAATTGGATCACTGTGCCAGAGAAATAATAATTGAACACTGTGTCCTGTTATGAGTCTCTTCTGTACAATTGCCATGGAACAAATGTCTCCTTCCTTGACTACTAGGCATACAGAAATAATTAACCAGCAGCATAGGCACAAATATTTATAAGTCAGTTTCATATGCACATAATCAAACAATAGCAGTGTCTACCCCACTGGGCCAAATGACTCCTCCTCCTAAGCCATTGCTGTTCTATTCAGGAATTTTTCCCCAGTGCCCATATCTTCGAGGCTTTTCCCCACTTTCTCCTCTATAAGTTTCAGTGTCTCTGGTTTTATGTGGAGATCCTTCAACCACTTAGACTTGATCTTCGTACAAGGAGATAAGAATGGGTCAATTCCCAGTTTTCTACATGATAACCTCCAGTTGTGCCAGCACCATTTGTCAACAAGACAAAAGGGCCACCAACAGATTGGGAAAGGATCTTTACCAATCCTAAATCTGATAGAGGACTGATATCCAATATATATAAAGAACTCAAGAAGGTGGACACCAGAAAATCAAATATCCCCATTAAAAAGTGGGGCACAGAGTTAAACAAAGAATTCTCAACTGGGGAATACGGAATGGCTGAGAAGCACCTGAAAAAATGTTCAACATCCTTAATCATCAGGGAAATGCAAATCAAAACAACCCTGAGATTCCACCTCACACCAGTAAGAATGGCTAAGATCAAAAAATCAGGTGACAGCAGATGCTGGCGTGGATGTGGAGAAAGGGCAACACTCCTCCACTGTTGGTGGGACTGCAAGCTGGTTCAACCACTCTGGAAATCAGTCTGGCGGTACCTCAGAAAATTGGACATAGTACTACCGGAAGATCCAGCAATACCTCTACTTGGCATATATCCAGAAGAGTTTCCATCTGGTTATAAGGACACATGTTCCACTATGTTCATAGCAGCCTTATTCATAATAGCCNTAGCCAAGGAGCGGAAGGGGTCTTCAACCCTCTAGGTGGAAGAATAACATGAACTAACTAGTTCCCCCTGCGCTCATGTCTCTAGCTGCATATATGGAAGAAGATGGCCTAGTTGGCCATCATTGGGAGGAGAGGCCCCTTGGTCATACAGACTCTATATGCCCCAGTACAGGGGAATGCCAGGGCCATTACGTGGGAGTGGGTGGGTAGGGGAGCTGGGCAGGGACGTGGGAGGGTAAGGGAAAATTTCTGGATAACACGTGAAATGTTAATGAAGAAAATATCTAATAAAGAGAAAAAAAAATGAATAAAAAACTCATTTGTACTTTTTTTCTAGATTGTACTTGTCTTCCTAAACCTCTCCTATGTTATAAGGATTTGGTCCTATTATGAGAATCAGCAAAACTAAAGCTCCATATCAGTTATGTAGTCCCCAGTAAATCAACTTCTTCCCTAGCTCTCCTGTGAACACAGTCCTTGCTCATCCGTGGAACTGAGCATAAAACATTGCCTCTCATAGCCTGTTCAACTCTGTGTGCTCCCTATATCATCTCCAATACATGGTACTCACGGGGACCTTAGACAATACAAATACACCAGAATGGGTATTATTCACATTGTCTCAGGCTGTACAGCCTTTTCCTCATGGAGAACTGGGTCATTATATTACTGTGATTTTCTGCTTCCACAAGTTATTCAGCCTCTTATGATGAGCCATGAATGGCTTTTGTAATTGTTTATTTTATTGACTCCACCAATGTAAACAGTTAGAAGATGGGATGATTATTTTCTGGTTAGGATGTTTTTCTTTGTTCATGTTTGTTTGTTTGTTTTAACTAGATCTTCATTAATACATGCAACTATATGTTAAATTACAAATTCCTTTTTTTTTTTTTTCTCTATTTAATGTCAGACCTGAAGAGATCTAAAAGTTTCTTTCACTTTTAGATCAATCTTTTCTCACTATCAGACTCTCTCTTTGGGTTCCAAGATTTCAGCACATAATAAATGACACTTTAGTTGAGGTCTAGATTCATTCTTATTTTCTGCATCCTTTTAACTATAAGAAATATCAAACCATCAACACCATGTCTTCCTTTATTTTAATTTAGTTTCTCTGACAAAACACAGGCTAATGGACTGAACAGGATCTGCATGATTTTTTTTTATTGTAAATACTCCCTTATGCAGACAAGTTCCAACCTCCCCCAAGAAAATAATTCAGCTACAATTACATATCTTATTGATCACAACAAATGCTATGCTTATAGATGTCATAGTTTACTTATAGCCTCATCCTACATAATTTACTTTCAGTGATTGTGATGAATTTCTACTATTTTACTGGATTCAGAGACATACCCACATTTGTGTGGGAAATCCCATTTTTCAGTAAGTGATGCTGTACACAACAAGAACAAGAAAACAGCCAGCCCATGATTTTCCTTATAATTTACTCTTGGAAAACTTCTGCTTGATTACATGTTTTGTTACCCATTGCAAGGCCCATGCAATCATGATTACAGATTATGGTGGTGTATTCCTTTTGGGGAGAGAATGTACACACAGCCTCAATCCTATGCACTGTATACATTACCAGAACCAAACACTACTCTTCTAAGTCATCATCAGTACTTTCTGTTTAGGTGAAAATTGTATTACATGAATTCCTGGAGGAAAGTAAGCTAAAATGTATTCAATTTAGATTCGGATCCAGTAACAGGCAAAAGAAGTGACTTCATACAAGTCAAGCTTTGTGAGCCATTATGTTGATTGTTGTTATCTACAGAAGAGTGAAAGACACAAAGACAACTGCATAATCATAAAGAAAAACCTAATATGTGTAGAGAATTATGAAGGTGCATCTAAAGGACTCTATGACTTGCAAACCTGACAACTGATTTTATTCTCTACCTAGCAAAATTTATTTTTTATCTGAGCTAATGATGAGCCCTGAAAATATTATGTTTTGATTTTTTTTCTGAAAATTTTAAGGTGCTTACTTTGTAAATCTTTTTTAATGCAAATCCATTTTATTTTATTTCATTTCATTTATCACATTGCATCCTGAATACTGACTGCCCCTCTCCAGGTCCCCCCTCCCACAGTCACTCCCCCATTCCCCCTGCCCTTCTCCTCTGAGAGACTAGAGGACCCCTTTGGTATTGCCTCACCCTGGCAGATCAAGTCTTTACAGAACTATGCACACCTTTCCTCTGAGACCACACAAGGCAGGCTAGCTACAAGAACATATATCACAGACAGTAAACAGCTTTTGGGATAGCCCACTCTCCAGGTGTTCAGGACCCACATGAAGACCACACTGCACCTTTGCTACACAAGTGTGGGGAAACCTAGGTCCAGTTTGAGTATGCTCTTTGGTTGGTGGTTCAGTCAGAGAGCAGCACAGGTGTCCAGATTAGTTAACTCTGCTAGTCTTTTTGTTGAGTTATTATCCCCTTAGGGCCTCCTAATCCTTCTTGCAATACTTCTATGAGCTCCATCAGAAGTTTGGCTGTAGGTCTCTGTATCATACTGAATCAGCTGCTGGGTGGAGCCTCACAGAGTACAACCATGCTAAACTCCTCTCTGATAGCATAACAGATATCATTAATAGTACCAGGGATTGGTACTTATCCAAGGGATGGCTCTGTATAGTCTCTATTTCCATCCCCAGTAGGAAAGGTGATGGGGAGAGGAATGGGGAGGACATTATGGATCAGGTATGCAGAAAGACAGGAGAGAATGGCCATGTGAATGAATGGAAACCTGCAGACCTGTTTGGATGGGGGCATCTCAAGGACCTGCTGGAGGACTAAGATAGGGAAGGTTCTCAAAAGTTGGCCATCATTGGGAGGAGAGGCCCTTTGGTCATACAGACTCTATATGCCCCAGAACAGGGAAATGCCAGGGCCATTACGTGGGAGGGGGTGGGTAGGGGAGCAGGGCGGGGACGCGGGAGGGTAAGGGAAAATTTCTGGATAACATGTGAAATGTAAATGAAGAAAATATCTAAAAAAAAAAAAAAAAATCAATAGGGATGATTTAGCTGAGACTCACAGGACCTGAAGAGGCCATCTCCTGTAGCCAGTCAGTAAACCAATGGAGCCTTAGGAACACCAACTTACCCACAGAAATTTTGACCCAAATTTAAACTGTGTATTTTGTGGATTTTAATGAGTCTCTTTCAAGGATAAATGTTTTGATTTATGAAAAATGCTACATATGACAAAGTAATAAGAAAGAATAATGGTATATAACAAGAGAAAAAAAAATAAGAAAACAAATCAAATTTTTCAAAATGTGGCCTGAAACATAAAATGGAAATTATCAAAATAAAAAGTAAGACCAGTACTCTTTTTAACTGTATTTGTCTGGGGAGAGCTTACAAATTTTGAAAACATTACCCTCATCGTAAGATTCAGATAATTGGAGACACAACAAAATTGACAATTAAAATATTCACATACTAAAGAACATAACTGTCTCCTTCCTTGTATTTCAACCACCTTTCTAGTACTTTATTATATAAACTATGGGTGACAGTCTCTCTTTAAACCTTTGAGTTTTTGTCCTGAGTTTCATGTAGTGGGGTTAAGATGTTTTACTCTTCACAGTCATGGAGGGTGGGAGAAAAAGATTGTGTGAAATGGAGGGAGAAGGAAAGCAGAGAGAGAGGAAAAGGAAGAGGGAAATGAGGAAAGAAAAAATGAAAACATATAATGGAAAGGCTAGAAGGAAAGATGGGAGGAAGAAATGACATGAAAGAAGGAAGAAATATAATAAGAAACAAGGGGAGAAGGTGAGAAAATTTCAAAGGGATATGATAGAGGAGAGGAGAGGAGAGGAGAGGAGAGGAGAGGAGAGGAGAGGAGAGGAGAGGGAGAATAAAATATTTTCTCTTTTATTAACAAAGTCCATTGAATAAAAGACAGCAGTATTTCTATGTATTCCTATCTCAAAGTGAAAATTATTGCCCAAAGAAGAGCTTTGACAGAGAGATATGAAGTAAATTAATAACTCAGTCATAAAAGTCTTCTAAAGACAGCTAGTCATGTAAAATAAAATACTTGTTTATCATTTCCAGTGATTATTAATTGCCTCACTTCATAGTACTAAATACATGTAGAGTAATTTTAATCCACCTATATGGCTGCTTTGGCAAAGGATCACATCCAAAACCTTCTAGGTCTACATGATCTGACTGGAATGCAAACATGGATTACAATATGGTCTGGGTGGAATACAGACATGCTGTTAGTACACACCTTCAATCCCTAACAATGGAGATAAGGTTACTTTGTGGAGGGAAGTAGCCATGTTTGAAGGCGATAGTTGAAGGACAGATATAGTGATGAACATGAGAAAGACTTTATTGGTCAAAGATAGTATATGCCCAACTTCCAGAAGAAAAGACAGGAAAGAGGGGGCACTTAAAAGCCTACTTCAGGAAGTCAGTCAGTTCTGTTGAGTCCAGTTCAGTGCAGAGCAGTTGAGTTGAGTGGAATTTAGTTCAGTCCTGTGCTGCCAGTGCAGTTCAATTACTGGTGTTCAGAGGCAGTTTTGCCACACAGAGCAGTTCATTGAGAGGCTGAGAGAAGCCAGAATGTATCATTCAGCTTGGAGAGGCATTCACAGCTGAGCAGAACCAGCCAGCGGTCCAAAAGAACTCGACAGGGTCAGCATACCAAGCATTAAGCCTCTGAGAGGATCATTATATCTGGTGAATAAAAGTTATGTTTACAAATACATCGTATACCAATATAATATATACCCTAACCAGGGGGAAATAATTTCAATTGGGAAGATTTGTCTGCTGCTTTTGAAAATAATTAGTACCCTTTATTATTACCAGCACTAAGGTGTACACTATGAATAGAAGAAACTGACAAAATTCACTGTGAAACATCAAGTTCAAATGAAGTATGAGACTAAATATTAAAATTTAAAGAAGTAATAGCTATTACTTTGTATTATAATTATGCATATTTGCTAAAGACTATGAGTTATAATCAGTGCTATATCCTATAAATTTAATGTAAGTTTAACTTTTAATTTCATACATTTTTAGGATAGCCTGATTTGGTCACCAGTGGTAATGTCAATATTATTTTTATTAGAACACCTTTATGTCAGAATGTAAATTAGAATATGGTGATTGATTTTTGCCAGTATTATTTTAATGTGATAGGCCTACAGTGATAATACTCTGGTACTCAAGGAAAAGCCAACTCGTTTTTTCTACTTCACTTTCTTCTAGATGGCTTCTGCCAAATAATTTATTCAGGTGGTGAAAATGCATTTACTCTATATTGTTAAGTTTGGAAAATAGAAGGCACTCAGTGGTAGTGTATTTGCTTGGTATGAATGAGGCCCTTGGTTTCATACCTGCACTTATACAAAAAGAGTTATCTTAGGGTTTTTATTGCTATGAGTGGACACCATGGCCACAACTCTTATTAGGAATCATTTAATTAGGGCTGGCTTAGAGTGCATGGGTTTAGCGCATTTTGTCATGGCAGAAAATATGGTGTCACATAGACAGATATGGTGCAAAGAGAAGTAGCTAAGAGTTCTACATCCATATTGGCAGGAAATGGGAAGAGAGAAACACTGGGCCTAGCTTGAGCTATTGGAAACCCAAAGCCCAATTCCCTCCTACCATTTCCTAGATCAAATCCTCCCCTACTTCAGAAAGTCTACAGCTCTTAATAGTGCCACTATGGGAGCCATTTTCCATCAAACCACTAAAAGAGTATTCCTTTAAAAATAACCCCTATATTTAACATCAACAAATTGATACTAAATAAAAGTTCTAAAAATAAAATGCCGATTTGAAAACAGGTGTAATTTTTTGATACATTATTAAACATTTTGCTATGGTAAAACAACATCCCAAAACATAAAGAATGGTTTACCTAAAGGTTCGTTCTACCATAACTACTGTGAAATTAAGGTAGGTAATAGGAGTTGGCAGGGATAAGTTATGATAATGCTTGGCCAATGGAACTGTATTTTAAAAAGTTCAAGCAATAGTTTATATAGGGATCATTTAGCATAAAAGCAATGGGAATATACTCAAGCCAGACAATCTGCAGATGAGCCTACCTCCAATTTAGCAAGCTTAAGCTACAAGGCAAATTTCATGTAAAGTCTCTAATCCTTCTAGATAATGAAAGCACAGTGGCTAATATAAGGAATTTGAGAGATTTAAGAGATTAAATAAAGGACTACCAGGAGATACTTTGACTATGTTTTAGGAGACTGAGAAAAAATGAGATTGCTCTTTTTTTGGAAAAAAATGTTCAATTAGATCAATGCCCCAGTACCTTTGGGGAAAGTCAACCGTTCACTATATGGTGTTTGAACTCTATTTCAAAGGAACTCAAAGGTGTTATAAAAAGTGGTAATTAGGTTTATCAAACTGATTTGTATAGACTTTTCTTTCTAGCTAAAGCTATATTTGTTTCAATAAACTCAATGACAACAAGCTCAAATCCTTTTTATTTTGCTAAAGAAAGTCTCCAGACTATAATACAATCTGACATGAATGGTGACAAAATTCCTCAGCTTGATTTTTTGGTGGTTGTTCAAAATCTTGAAGTATTCAGCTTGCAGTTGGCCTTGGTAGCACAAACCTATAATTCACACTCCTCAAGAGGCTGATATAAGAAGATGGGAAATTCAGAACTTCCCTAAACTATTATGTGAGTTCAAGCCCATACTAGGAAACTTAAGAACATCCTATTTCAGAAAGGATTGGAACATTTGAGTGGTTTGTGTTATAAATACTTTGTAACAGAATGTTAATTAGGTTTCACTTAGACATGTTTCTTATATAAGTAACAATCCAAAGAAAGTTTAATATTGCTTTGGTGTTGTCAAGGAAGTGAATATCATACTGATATTAATGTAAACTACTTGAGTTTAAGTTTTCTGTTGTCTAAAATATTTTAATGATAGTTTTGGAACAAGAATGTTGTCTTAATGTTCTTCATGTTTTGCTAGCATATTTCAGATCCCCTCCATACTGTCAGGGTAGAGGTTCTTTCATATACTTTAGAGTCATTTTCCTTTTACATCATTGTAATAAGTAGCTATCATTTCTCTTCCTTTCTATTGCTTATGTTGAATTGATACCTTCTTATATACACCTGTTATTAACATGATCATGTTTGAATATGTCCTTTTGATTTACATATAATAGATGATAGATAGATAGATAGATAGATAGATAGATAGATAGATAGATAGATAGATAGATAGATAGATCAGGAATGGTTACAACTATCTGAAATCATAGTAATTGAGATGCTGCTATAAAAGGGAGACAATACATCCTAAAATGCATAGTAAAAGCTGACCTGTCTTATTAAATTGGAAAGGAATGGTAGTCAATTAATCTTATTTAAAAGAAAAAAGAAAAGAATAAAGAATGGAAAGTAATATATCCTTAGAATGAAAAGAAATTCATTTAATAAATAAACTATATCAAAAGTATAATGCTAAAAAATAGGAGAAATTAAAAGTTTGAATGTATACAAAATGAAGGTTATTACTAAATTACTGATATGTCTATCGAATAATATAGATACTTCTATGATATTAAGACAATTTTCGTAAGAAAAATTTGAAAAGTTGTAAGCTAGGTACAAACTTTAAATTTTATTTTCTTTCCATACATTATGTATTGGATTAAATTCCAAAAAAAGCCTTCAACAGAAGACAATTTTTCTGGAAGAAACCAGTGTAAGTTGTCTTCATGCATACAAGATATTCTTTTTAATTCCAAATTATTTCTTTATATACACTTAAGAAAGATTTCTAGGCTAATCCCCAAATTTCTGTGTATGATGCAATGAATAGATCCTTGTGCTCTGGAGACAAAATAAAGTAGTTATCAGGTGATGATGTCCTACTATATCCTGGGAAATGTTTCTGAAAGTGAATGTACAATAGGCATTTTAGGGTAAATAAGATATGGAGGAATATCATTGTCTCTTCATTACTCACATACATACCATGAATTCGCAGATTTCACTCACTGTAGATATCATAGGTGTGAGTGTGCATGTGTGTATATGTATGCTCATATATAGAGACCTAGACATACATACACATAAATGTAACATGTAAATATTTGTGTATATTTCCCTATCTGTATATTCACAAGTATAAACACAGACAGGATTTATATGTATGTGTGTTGGAGTTCCTATTTTTTTTCTGAACAATGTTTGTTCTATATCTACACAGTATGCCAATATGAAAAATTAATTCAATTATTAGCTAAGAGTTTTAGACATTAGAATGAATGAAAGCATAACAATATGAACCTATCATTAATCTTGTAATAATGTTTCTAATTAACTATGGTCACTTGAGTAAGAATGGATTAAAACATAATTTATTAAACATATTTACTTTGTACTACAGAATGTTACTATAAAATTCAAAGATATCATTCCCTGTGATAGTTTTCTTCCAAACTTAAGTTTAACCAATTTTTACAGCCATCTTAATTGGTCTATATTCTTAGCTATTAATCACATAGGTTCTTTTAAATTGGAATTTATTAAATATTGTTAATTTAAATATTTAGCTTCTCCGGTAAACCTCATGTATTTAAGTTTTCAGCAGGCACATCCAAAACATGTACTTATATACTGGCAGGACAGAAATTATTATATATATCTTTGTATTTGTGTTGGTTTAGATGATAAATTTCTCTCATATCTTTCAACATTAGAAAACAGTCACCATTTGATTGTACTCTGGAGACGGATTTGAGAACTCATAGTCTCCTTCTGCTTCTAGCTCCTCTTTTCTTATTGCTAGCAATTGGAGATATTACATCTTCACTTCCTGTTTCTACAGACCTGACACCCGGTCAGGATGGATGCATATCCCTCTGGATATATAAGCCTAAATTCTTCCTTATATAGTTGTTTTAGTCATGGTGTTTTAAGATAGCAAAAAAAAAAAAAAAAAAAAAAAAAAAAAGTAACTAATGCATGTCTATACATGGATATGTACAAATATAGAGAAATAAAATAAAAGACATTATACAGTGCAGATTTTACAACTTAAGTCTGAAATGAACCTGTTGTATTTTCTTTTATTTACCATTATTCAATAGTGCTTTCTGGGCAATAGGGCATCGATATAAATTCTTTATCTTCACGATGATAATTACCAGAATTCCAGTGAGAATAGACTGCACATTTTTTTACATATTAAGCATTTATCAAAACTACCTGTAGTGGAAAGATTTTTTCTTGCAAATCCTTACTCTAATGAGCTATCTTCAAAAGTTGTATAGTCTCTGTATTTAGATATACACAATAACTATAGCAGGACAAGCCTCAGCAGAATGTAAAGTTATCAGGACAAGCCTCAGCAGAATGTAAAGTTATCAGGACAAGCCTCATCAGAATGTAAAGTTATGAGAGTAGTTCACGTATTTTTGAAGAATATTTTTACAGTGATGAAAATTTTCACTACCCCTTTAAAGGAAATTTTTGAGCACATGAAAAGTGAAATTGTCTTCTTAATAAAAAGAATGAAGATTTCCCTATAAAACAAAACAAAGCAAAACAAAATACCCAAAATTACTGTTTGAAATCTTATTTATTTATTTATTTTAATTTATATTTAATTCCATGATAATTCCATATTTGTACATAATAAATTTATTTGCAAATCTCCTTCCTACTTCAAGCAATTTCTTTGTCATTGTTGGACTTAATTTATTCTTTTAAAATTATAGTTTAAATTTATTATTTAAAACCTTCATGCATGTACACAGTGTATATTGAACATCCATTCATCTTATTCCTGTACAACTATTCCTTGGACACCTAGTCCCCAAAGTGTCTCCTTCCTAACATCATGTCCATTTATTGATTGAGTTTTAATACACTGAATCCAATTAATATTGCCCATGTATTGATAGATATAAGGTTATCCAAAGATGCATGATTACTTATCAATGCACATCCTACATGAGAAAAATGACGACACTACCTCTCACAAAGCTCATTAAGTACCAATAGATCCTTAGCTCAGTGTAAAGGCTTGCTGGCTCCCTTATCCATGCTCAATATTTTAGCTGGTTCAATCTTGTGTATTTAAGTATAAACTGTATAAGTATATGTGTGGAATATCCATGCCATGTCCAGTATACAGCAATTTCCCATTCTCCTGCTCTGCCCCATCTCCCATATTACTCTCTGTGCTTTGGAGAAGACAGGTAACTGGTTTATATAAATTTAACATATATATATATATATATATATATATATATATATATATATATATATATATATGAATATTCACATTTGCTTTTACACAGCAATTTGAGGATTTATAACATTTTGCATTAACTTCTATCCCATGCAGTCTGAAGGTTCTCTGGGAAAAGATGGGATTAGTACAAACCTATAAACAGAACAATACACAATTAAGAGGTATTTTAACAATATGTTTATTGGAAAACAGCAACAGTACACTCCATCCTAAGGCCTATATCCACCCTTCTTAAAGTCTTTTCTTTGTTTGTTCATTATTGTTTTCCTTATTTATAGTACCAGGAATAATTTTTCTCTAATCCTCAAACCAAAGAGTAATTGGTCAGCGCCACAAATAGACTTGCCAGTATTGCCAATAGGTACATCGTATTCAGAAGTTTATTATTGTTTCTTTCAGGGTTTGATGGAATTATCTCTTTTTCCCTTCAGCAGTTTGATAAGATTGATAACTCTGACTCATGAACAGATTTTCTTATTTTTGACAATAAGGTTTTATCATCTATGTAGAATTTATCACAATCTTTCTGAAATATATATTTATATGTTGTGTTTTCAAACATTGATTATAGAAATAGATAACGGAGGTTTAAATAATCTTTAAAAATATTTATTGGGTTATTTGCTGAAAATGATAATCATCATTTGTTATTACTGATTTTCTCTGTGGACTTACACTTCTTTGAAAGTAAAAAAATTAGTTGGCATATTTAATATATTTTTTTGCCTTGAAAAATAAATACATTTAATTAATAAGAGTTCAATGGAACAAAAAAGTATGCCTGTTGGTTAAAATTTTTAAGGGGGTGATTTTAAATTTAGAACACGAATTGAATTAAACCATTACATTTATTTTAAGTGTTCATATGAGCAAATATCAAAGAAAAAAACTAAACAATTAATAGCAGAATGAAAAACACAAAGAATACTCCTCATGGTTATAGTCCACAGTTGCTCTTACACATCTTTAAAAATAAACAGCCTCAATTATAAACTTGGCACAAACAATAATGTTTGTGAGTTATAATTAATGTTAGTTACTGGAGTTGATTTTCTCAGCTTTATGACCAATAACCTACAGATGAATACATTGTCCCACCTAAAAATGTAGTTTATAATATCCTTAACTAACGTTGAATTCACAACACAGCCTTAATGTGGTAATTTTAAATCTGGAAAAGCTCTTTAGGAAATATAATCAATAAAGGCCCTGAATACCTATTAATGGTATAGCATAAATAATGACTAATTTGTATTCCTTTCTATCCCAACATAGTAAATGATTCATATACTATCAAAATATAAGGAGAATTCATAAATAAGTCATTATTATAATAAAATATAATCAATCAATTACTTATTTACAGGAATTGATTCATTTTCTATTAATTTCACAAAGCTTATTAACAAAAGTAATTATTAACATCAATTTCCACTCTGGGATAAATTAGAATGGAATCTATAGTTATAAATAAAATTATCAGTAGTAGACATATTTGTGAAATAGCAGAACTCAAACTAATATTTCCAAAATTAAGTTTTGTGTTACACATTATCTTACCATAAGTATATTTGCAAATATTCTCACTGATAAAAATACATTTTAATGATAGTATTAATATGTATACAAACAATTGTTCTGTGGTTGGATTTTAGACTCACTCAAGTAGAGGAAAATATAACCAGTACTTTAAATTTGATTAAAAAATATCTAGACAGATCAAAGGTGGAAGGAACTACTTTAGACCTTTAAATAAATGACATAGTGCACATATTCTGTCATGTAAAATACAGGTGTTTATGTGCACATGCAATCACTACTCCTAGCCTTCATTAGAGCATTAACTCCTTCTTGTAATTATATATATTTTATTTCTTTAAAACTTAATACATGCTCATTGTATTTACACCATTCTTGTCTGTTCTGCTGCATCTAAATCTTCCTGAGTCCTCCTTTTCTATTTCAAAATTTCAAACTTTTTCTCTAGTTAATATCTTAATAATACATACATATTTTTCTTTATATATTTTCACAAATGAATATATGACTGAATGAATCTATCTTGATAGTTTATACATACATGTTTCTAAAGCAGAACACATGAGACTTTACAACACATGTGGGGCCTCACTCTCACTAGCCATTTACCTAATGGTCAGACCTTGTGGAATTTCCCTTTTCCACACTGGCATGCAAACTGGTGCTGCCATAATTTCCATGTTGTTCAGGAAGTTATATTGTTGAAATTTCATAAGTGTAGTTACCTGGTCAAATCTAAGGTGTACTCTCTAGCTCTAAAAATCTAGTCCTCTAGCTCTTGCAATTATTCTGTCCTCTCTTCCATGATTTTGCTTGAATTTGAATGTTGGAATTTATTTGCATATCAATTGTTTAAGATACTATTTAGGTTTGTTTCTTAATTATTAATTCTAAAAGATTAGAATTAATGGGATATATAGTAAAAGTTATTCATAAGAAAATAACTAACAAAAATGGAAACCATGAGAAAAGAACTAATTGATTCTTCTGTATTTGGAGAAGATTTTTACACATTAATAGTAGCATCTTTGTGTTTATTTAAAAATCTGAAAATCATTATCTGAATGCCATAGATGCAGTTACAAATAATTATGAAAACTTATAAAAATACCTTCAACTATAACTTTGTCTGAATTTGACACCTGTTTTGATATAAATTGACACCTACTTCACTACCAACAATTTTTGATTCAAGCTTGTGCATTAAGTATTGAGTATTCATAGCTTAATTTTACCACTCTGAATAACTTATTGATATAACCTGATGGCCCTCCAGAAAGTCTACTCCTATTTTATATTAACAGAAGTGTAGATTTAATTTTCTCCATTGAATATAGAAATAATAGATAACTTTTGAAAGGAAGCAAAATGCTTTTTTTGTTTGTTTGTCTGGTTGGTTGGTTTTGGTTTTTCGAGACAGGGTTTCTCTGTATAGCCCTGCTGTCCTGGAACTCACTTTGTAGACCAGGCTGGCCTGGAACTCAGAAATCCACATGCCTCTGCCTCCCAAGTGCTGGGATTAAAGGTGAGTGCCACCACTGCCCAGCTAGCAAAGTGCTTTTTTTTTTTTTTTTTTTTAATGTGACTAACCCTGCACATTTTGAGTGCTTAATGCTGATTATGACACTGTGTTTAAGCTAGAAATGTATGACAAGTTTATATATCAAAGAATTATAAATATTAGAAAGAAATAGAGTTAACTATTTGGATGCAGTTCAAAGAAGGAAATATATATTTGGTTGTCCTGGTTAAAAACTCAAAAATTCAAATAACAGAGATAGTAATCAAGGTATAAGCATGAATATGCATGTGGCTCTCTACAAAGCAGCTAAAACTATTCTGTACATTCTGTATATACTTGACAGGAGGCTACATTTATAATCAAGATATAAACTGAAAACATCATTATTTGAAAGCCAACATTCATTTATTATACTAGTTCAAAACAATAAATTCTAGTATAAATGTGTCATTGCTCTTAGGTTCACTTTAAACAATCTAGAGTCATTTGGAAGGGGGCAACCTCAATTCATAAAAAGCCCCCTGCTTTAAGACTCTTTTTAAATTAGTGATTCGTGGAGAAGGGCCCAGCTGATGATATACTTCCTGGGCTGGTAGTCCTAGGCTCATTCAGAAAGCTGGCTGAGTTCTTTTAGATAGAAAGAAATCTGGGCCAGAGTTTTTGGCTGCAGGATGGCAACCACATCCCTCCACTTGATGCCCTGTCTTTTTACGGGATGTGGACTTTACAAGTTCCCTCTCCCCACTCTATGGCATTTCATATAAGGTCTCTCCCATAAAGTCCTGAGAGTGCCTCACCGCCCAAGTCTCTGGTACATTCTAGAAGCCCCCTCCTCCCACTTTTACCTCCTTAGGCTGCCTGTTTCAATTCTTTCTTCTGGCCCTCAGGGCTTCAGTCCAGCTCCTCACCCTCAATAGTACCTGATCATGTTGCCCTCCTTTCCTCCCTGTCACCTTTACCAACCAGGTCTCTCCCTGCCTCCCCACCTCCAGTGATTTTTTTTTTCTTCTCACTCCTAAATGGAATTGAAGGATCCTCATTTGGGCCCTTCAGCTTGTTATTCTTCTTGACTTCTGTGGATTGTAATGAAAAGTTCAGCATAGGAACATTGGGAAGGTCATGAAACACTCACCTCTCCAGAAGGGAGAGGCTAATTAGCATTTCTCAGACCACAGAGTAGGAAAGGACCAGAAGGTGGGGACACATTCTTTAGGGTTGACCTTTACTTACCTTCAGACAAGGGAAGTCCTTGTCACCTCATTCCCTAAAAACTAGTAAGCTTAAAGGGTGCACTGTTTCACCAAGCATATTGTGCCTAGTTGTGGATGCTCTGTTGTGCCCCTGGAAACCATATAAAAACTTGCTGAATGGGTCCTGGGGGTCCCTGCCTCTTCTTCGGGTCTTGGATGACCCTAGTGCACTGGAACAATACATTCCTCTTGCTTTTGCATCAATCCTGGCTCCAAGTGGTTCACTCAGGGGGTACCCAATAAGCTAAGGCTCCCCAGAGTTTTACATTATCATGGAAATTTTGTACCATTTTGGCTAATACCCTTTATTACTGAACATATAACATGGTCTAAGTTACCTCACTAAGAATGATTTGGGGAGTCGCCTCTTCTGAATCAGAATGTGGGGAGTCCTCACATTGTGGGTCTTTCAGAATGTGATACTTTGATAACAAGGTTGGCATGGGAATACTTGGTTTGAATAACTCTGCATTAATTAGAAAAAGAACCTGTGGCCTGCCTTGTGAAAGAGCCATCTTGGTTCCCAGGTCCCTCAGAGACCAGTCTGCACAGGTGAGAGTAAGGACTCCAGAAGCAACACAGCTTCTGGATAAGACTAAATTTCTGGCTCTAGACATCCAGACACCTTCCCCACCAGAGGAGAGGTGTCCACCCAGGAAGGCTTTGCCTGGCAGAACTCCTGAGGGAGCCATATTGGGTCCCTGGTCCTGCAGAGGCCAGTCTGCATAGGTGAGTGTGCAGACTGCAGAAGCTACACAGCTTTTGGAACAGGAAAAAGCAACACAGCTTCTGGGACAGACCCCATTTTGAGCTCCAGACATTTGGGAACATTCCCCACCTGAGAAGAGGTGTCCACCTGGGAGGGCTCTGCCTGCAGAAGCTTGTGAAAGAACCAGCTTGGGTCCAGGATCCCTCAGAGTCCAGTCTGTGCAGGTCAGCTTTGATAAACAGCTTCAGTGCAGTAGCTGGATATAAAATTAACTCAAACAAATCAATGGCCTTTCTCTACACAAAGGATAAACAGGCAGAGAAAGAAATTAGGGAAACAACACCCTTCACAATAGTCACAAATAATATAAAATATGTTGGTGTGACTCTAACTAAGGAAGTGAAAGATCTGTATGACAAGAACTTCAAGTCTCTGAAGGAAGAAATTGAAGAAGATCTCAGAAGATGGAAAGATTCCCCATGCTCATTTGGATTGGCAGGATTAATATAGTCAAAATGGCTATCCTGCTGAAAGCAATCTATAGATTCAATGCTATCCCCATCAAAATTCCAACTCAATTCTTCACTGAGTTAGAAAGGACAATTTGCAAATTCATCTGGAACAATAAAAAAATCCTAGGATAGCAAAAACTATTCTCAACAATAAAAGAACCTTTGGGGGAATAAATATGCCTGACCTCAAAATGTACTAGAGAGCAATTGTGATAAAAACTGCATGGTACTGGTACAGCGACAGACATGTAGATCAATGGAATGGAATTGAAGACCCAGAAATGAACCCACACACCTATGGTCACTTGATCTTTGACAAGGGAACTAAAACCATCCAGTGGAAAAAAGGCAACATTTTCAACAAATGGTGCTGACATAACTGGCTGTTATCATGTAGAAGAATGCAAATTGATCCATTCTTATCTCCTTGTACAAAGCGCAAATCTAAGTGGATCAAAGACCTCCACATAAAACCAGAGACACTGAAATTTATAGAGGAGAAAGTGGGGAAAAGTCTCAAACATATGGGCACTCTGGAAAAATTCCTAAACAGAACAGCAATGGTTTGTGTTGTAAGATCAAGAATTGACAAGTGGGACCTTATAAAATTGCAAAGCTTCTGTAAGGCAAAAGACAATGTCAAGAAGACAAAAAGGCCACCAACAAATTGGGAAAGGATTTTTACCAAACCTAAATCTGATAGGGGACTTATATCCAATATATATAAAGAGCTCAAGAAGCTGGACTTCAGAAAATCAAATAACCCCATTAAAAATGGGGTACAGAGCTAAACAAAGAATTCTCAAGTGAGGAATACTGAATGGCTGAGAAGCACCTGAAAACAATATTCAACATCCTTAATCATCAGGGAAATGCAAATCAAAACATTGATATTCCATATCACACCAGTCAAAATGGCTAAGATCAATTAAGATCAATATATATCTATCTATATCTATATCTATTTCTATATCTATATCTATATCTATCTATCATCTATCTATCTATCTATCATCTATCTATCCATCTATCTATCTATCTATCTATCTATCTATCTATCTATCTATCTATCTATCTATATCAGTTCCTGCATGTAAGGCTCAAGAATCATAAAAAAATGAGGTGGATGTGATTGGAAGGGCAAGAGGAGAAGGGAGTTTGCTGTGCAATAGATCATCTACAGTTGTCACAGAAAACCTCCCAAATATGGTTCCCTAACCAAGAACTGAAAAGTTTATACAAATTGAGATCATAAAATGGAAGAAAAGCTTAGGAGGCATCAATCCTAGACAGAGAAATGTAAGCAGTAAGAAGGAATGCTTTGAATTGTTTATCTAATAACAAATAGTCAGCAGTGAAGATATCTACATATAAGACACATTATAGAGCCTCAATAGATTGTATTCATTTATTCATATAAATACCAAATATTTAAATAAAATTTATACAGAAAAAGATGTAAATAAAGAAAATTAGCCATAGATTTGGGAGAAAGGTGGTGGTGAAAACATATTAAGAGAAGTTTTGGCAAAGACAGAATGGGAAAATTCTCTAATTATACAATAATCTCAAAAGTTAAATAAGATACTTGAAAAACAATGAACTCTTTAATCTTGAGATGATTTGCATATCAATAGAAGAATTATGAACGAATTATATAGAAGTTGATTTGGAATCCTATTTGAGACAATTTTCATTCTTAAGGAATTTTTAACATTTATCAAATCATACTTATTAAACTTCTACCTACCAAGTCCTGACAACAGAAATAATAATATGGCCAAATCCATGCTTTGTTTTCTCTGATCATGTGCTATCCTGTTCAGGAACCCTCAGTGGTTAAAAGGTTTCTAGAGGAAATGACCAATGGCAAAAAGAAAAAGAAAAAAAAAAAAATTGAACTTTACAGTCAACTGGTTTAACATTTATTTGAATTAAACATTGAAATGCAGCTAATTAAGCCATTAACCTTTATATTAAAAATTCATTTCACACTGTGTTCTACACCAGGGTTCAGCTGTAGTTCAGGTGTTGCTTAATTAAATCTAAGGCTAGAATTTTTTTTTTTTTCATATATTCTGTTATGTTCACTACTGAGACCGCAAGCATTGGAAGCTATTTTAGTATATAATTTACTATTATTTTGTTATTAAATGAATAATGCTCACATTAACACTTGTAGTAATAATTTGAGAATCCATCCCTATCTACATTACTAATTAAGAAGCATACAATTGAGGTTTCCATATATTAGCACACTTAATAAAAAGACTTCTTTATAATCTCTGTATTTTATATTAATTTTGTAATTCA
>LR751002.1:163976-194479 GCA_902729485.2 Mus minutoides
TTGGGTAGTCTAGGCTTCTGGGCTAGTATCCACATATCAGTGAGTACATGTTATGTGAGTTCTTTTGTGATTGGGTTACCTCACTCAGGATGACACCCTCCAGATCCATCCATTTGCCTAGGAATTTCATATATTCATTGTTTCTAATAGCTGAGTAGTACTTCATTGTGTAAATGTACCAAATTTTTTGTATCCATTCATGTAATTCATTTTCTCTTATTATTGTCACATTTACATGAAGAAATATTTATAAACTGCAATTATATTGATATATTAATGTCTCTCCATGATATTTTACTTGTTTTCAAAGGGTAATTTTACATTAATATAGTTAAAAATAGAAATATTTGAATCATGGTATAACTTAATATATCAGTAAGAACAACAGTATCTATTTCTGTTATCTCTCTTCCTATGTAGCCACTTATTTTTTGTGTTCCCAATTTCTAGTTGCTTCTTAGAATATCTTTCCCAAAATTCCTAACAAATATGCTGTTTCTAGTGTTCCTCTATCATTTACCTTTGTGACTAAATCTTGAAATTATTTCAGATCATTCAGTTTGCAATTTACTCTTCTACAGTTGTCATGAAATGTTGGAGCAAATAAAATAATTTCAGAGCATCAGCATGGAGGAGCATTGCTTAGTTCTAGAACTCAGAAAGCAGAGTCAAGAGGAAAAACAGCTTCAAAGAAGCCTTAGCTACAACAATCACACCATTATTCTAACAACCTATACCTCTTGCTCATGTTCTCGCTCTCTGACTCTCTTACTTAACTCTCCTTCAGTATATGTAGATTTATGAATATATGAATCATTTATTTTATTTACATGTATGTATGTTTTAGCATATATTTATTTTAAGGCAAAGATGGCATATGTTATTTGCCAGATGAAGAAACTTGAACATAAAATCTTCCCCTTTTAAGTAGAACAATTCAACAAAATGGTATTTACTAGTAGAAACAGGCATAGATGTTTGTCTTTATATTTTTAAACATATATATATATATAATATTCAGCTGTTATTATTTGAATGAATGAAAGCTTCTGTTGTTTTTGGAAACCTGAAATGAGAGACTGTTTGAATGTAGCTTGTTTTCTGAAAATATTTCTGCTATTGCTGGAAAACCCAATGAAGAGAAAAGTAGCAACTGAGCTGTTAGTTTTCATATCATACCATTGAAAAAAAGATGTACCAAACACAAATTCTTGTCTTTTTCCAATCTTTACTAACATTAGTGCTGGGTTCTAGACTTGGCCAATGAAAACTTGATGGTAGGGTAGCACCATGTTATGTCAACATAAAGATTCCTTTTTTTGTGGGTAAACTTTGGTCATAAAAGTCAAAGAGTGAGACATACAGTTTTTCATATCCTGAACATTCTTTAGATGAATTGTGAAATTCTTATTTATATCTTTGAGCTAACTATATTTTTGTGCAAACTATAAGTTTAGCACACAAAAAATGGTCCAAAAGTCAAATAATTACTACCATCAAAAGGTAAATATAAGTACCTGTTGCCGATTATTTATATTTCCTGGTGGCGTCTGCCTTTAATCCCAGCACTTGGGCAGCAGAGGCAGGTGGATTTCTGAGTTCAAGGCCAGCTTGGTCTACAAAGGGCTATACAGAGAAACTCTGTATCAGGAAAAACAAAACAAAACAAACTTTCACTTATTAAGAAAGAAAAGAGATCAACCTAACTGAACAAAGTGAGAAGTACATGTGGTAATAAGAATGATTTTGCATTCTGCAAATTTATTAGGGATGCTATATATGTGAGTCAGAGTTACAGGCAACTCAACATGCCCTGCCGAATCTATGACACTAAGGCATGAGCATCCAAGTTCCATCAGTCTTGTGTTGAATAGAGATGGCATATTAAAGAAATCAAATCCTAAGATGGATGACAGTGAGCTTTCTGTGATCTCTAAGAGTGGTTTTGCCATATATTAGAGAAAAAATAATCTGTTTCATTGTCACCAGCTAAAGCATTAATTCTGATTTCTCTTTAGTTCAATTCAAAAGTTCCATTGGTAGCACTCAATGTATTTGTCACATGGAAACCAAGTTGATTCTCTGTTGGTTATAGTAGGTGTTTTCTCAATTACTCCAGCTGTAGTAATATGACAAAGGTTTTACAAAAAGCAGAGCAGGAAATGATCAGTGATGTGTCAGCATGGTCTGCCAAACATGGTTTTCCACGGAAGTTTCAAAGTGCAGCGAGGTTTTATGTTCAAATGAAGTAAAGTTTTATTATTGTTTAATATAGTCATACAATGTGTGGGACAAATTTAGTGAAAATGTACACACATACACACACTTCTATGAGAACATTGTTTGAAAAAAATTTTTTTTAATCAACGTTAGTATATTTTTGGCATTTTATACAGTTCTTGGTAAATGTCATGTGATGGAAATAAGGCTGAGGATATATCATAGAGAGGGATACAGAAAAACAGTGAGAGCCAAAGGTCCTGAGAATGGCTGTTATTAGACTTCATATTCTAAAAAAAGAGAGGGAAGTTGCATTTATGAGATATCAAAAGATAGGTTACCTAAAGAAATATCACAAGGCAGTAAGTCAACGTACATGGGGAAAAATCTAGATGCTCACCTTGGTATAAATAGCTGTAGGCAATCAACAGCTTTTGGGAGAAAACTTGGTTTTGTACAAGGATGAATTCTCTGACACATTACCCGAAACTATGTGGTCATCAGCTCTAAACACGTACATAATCATAATAGCAACACTAAATGCACGCCATAGGTCCATATATACAGGTGGATGTGCACATGCACACACACACACACACACACACACACACACACACACACACACCATTTTATGAATATATAACAATAATAAAGAAAATATCTTTTCTGTATAACAGTAGGGATTTTAGAACTTTGGCTCTTACAATTACTCACTGTCCTCTTCAATGATATTCCCTGAACCTTAGAAATAGAGGGAAGAGTAGAAAATGTGTTCTGAATTATTTCAGTTACATAAATAATTTGACAGAGCATAAAGAGTCTCACAAATATAGTTAGAATAGAAAAAATGAGGAGATACTATAAAACATAATAATTGATATGAATTTGTTTAAAAAGTAAGTATTTATATTGAGATTTTCATCATTCTCTTTTGAAAACTTGGACTTGCCTTTCACATCACCCAGGTCCCTCTTCGATCCATACTCACACAAACTTCTTCCTATACCACTAAGTGGGTGAGCATCCTCTAGAAAGTATTAGACCTACAAACGATGTCACATTCTTAAAAATAATTTCCCTTCTCTAGATAAAAATCAATTACCAATAGCATCTGAACTAGAAATGAGGCTTTTTGCCCACCTTGCCTCTCCACTCTGAGATTGAGTCTAACATTAATTTGGAAAGGTCTTTTCAAGCTGTTGTATTCACTATGAATGCATATGGGCAACTTCTCTATTTTTCTTGAAAACACTGCTTCCTTGTAGATCTACCACATCTGCCTCTCCCCATCTTTCAACTCCCTCTTCTGCAAGGATCCATGAATTGAAGGAGGAATCAGAACTGATAAACAATTACACTGAGGACTGAACACTCTGAGGTCATTAATTTACAGTACCTGTGTTAATAGTCTATTTGTCACTTGTCAACTATTACCAAACGAAGCTTAGCTTGTGCCCTGCCATTGTCCCCAATTTCCCCAATTTACTTTCCTGGTCTTAAGGTAACTGCAGTTTATATTCTCAAATCGGAAGATCTGCAACTAGGGACCACTGGGGAGGGAGAACATGAGGTGTCTGTCTTTATAGGACCAGGTTAAAACATTCATTATATTATTTTATAGTTTCATCTACATACTTTCAAATTTAATGATTTTATTTATTTATTTATTTTTTTTTTGGTTTGGCTGATTTTATTTTTTTTTGTTTGTTTCCATTGAGTGTATACAATACACTGATCAGATAGCTGTATATACATTAGACATACATATACATATATATTCTTTAATTTATATAATGTTTATCAACTAAAGCATGGAAGGGGAAGAGGAAAAATAATGCAACTATATTTTAATATATTAATCTATAAATATACATGATATATAGATATATATATATATATATATATATATATATATATATATATTATTCATAGATATATATTATTTAGCTCTTTTATGAAAATATATGTTTATATTATAAACAATAGTGTCATTATATATTAATTTTAGAAAATATTACTCTACTTTAAAAACAAATGATAAAACACTAAAATCATTGAATTATGTGTACTTTATCTAATGAGGTTTGTGGATTTCACTAATCTAAGTGTATTATGAGAAGTCTAGCTACAGTTTATTGGATGACAAACCCATATACATATTTCAATTTTTGAAGGGGGCATTAAAGTCAATAATCAAATAGATTTCTTTCCATTATTTCCCAACTGGGAAAATCTTTCCAGATCTTCATAGTAGCTCACAGGGTTGGGGGCTGAATAAGACTGATGCTTTCTTTTCTGCTCCAATAGTGTGGATAACACTTTCCACCACTGTAAAAGTTAGTCAGGAGGATGGGACATTTTTAACAAATAGTGCTAGATGAAATGGATAGCTTCATGTAGAAACAAACCTAGATTTTTATTTCTCATCTTTACAAAACTTAAATAAAAAGAGATCAAGACCCTCAACAAAAGACCTGATATTTTGAATCTGGAGGAGGAGAGCATAGGAAATATGCTTAAACCTGTGTGCTCAGGAAAGAACATATGAACAGGATCTTGGTAGCACAGGTGTTAAGAACAAGTAAAAAAAATGGGACTGCATGAAACAACAGAAAAAAAAAAGTTTGTATATGTAGTGGTTTGAATATGGTTGGCTCTTTTAGAAGAGGTGTCTTTGCTGGAATAGGTGTGGTCTTCTTGGAGAAAGTGTGTCACTGTGGGGTTTGCACCTTCAAACCCTCCTCCTAGGTGCCTGGAACTCAGTCTTCTAGTGGTCTTCAGAACAAGATATAGAACTCTTAGTTCCTCAAGCTCCATTCCTGCCTAGACTCTCCCATGCTAATCACCTCCAACACTTGATGATAACAAACTGAAACTCAGAACCAGTAAGCCAGTCCAAATTAAATGTTGTCCTAATGGATTTTCCTTGATCATGGTGTCTCTTCTCTGTAATTGAAACCCTAACTAAGACAATATAGAAGAAAACTCATAATTAAAGAAAAAAATCAATTATAACTTTTGACCAGTTACCTAACTGACAAAGGGCTGTAATCTA
The DNA here is from genome assembly GCA_902729485.2 of Mus minutoides. NCBI lineage: Eukaryota > Metazoa > Chordata > Mammalia > Rodentia > Muridae > Mus > Mus minutoides. The sequence goes on from LR751002.1 coordinate 169,252, forward strand.
TGAAAATATTACTTATAAGTTGAAATTTCATTAAAAATTATATAACCATTAGATGTTGAATGAGGGTTTCCTATTCTACTACTTCACACATATTATGGGCTATATTTACCTTTCTTTTGTTTTATTTTGTGATCTCTCTTCAGTGTCTTTTATTTTACAAAGAATAATCCATTGCAAATTTTATACTTTTTAGCTTTACTCTGTCAAATATTCTAATTTTTCCCCTTTTCATAGAGTTCTCTGGATTTCAGTAATATAACCATGGTATAGGACTCTGTAGGAATGAAGTATCCTTTAACCAGAAAAACTTGAATTAAAGTATTATATACATTTTCAATACATTATACTTCTACATAAATGAAACAATGCAGTACAGTACTGATAACACATTAATATTACTCTCAACATTATTTTCCTTTCACTGGACAGTTGCTAGAGAAATCCCATGGTGGTTAGTTGGGGTTGTCAAGTTGGTTGGACATTAATGAACTAAGACATATTTCTTTCCCTCTGTGAAGAAATTTCTAGGAGACTTAAGATCAAGACACTCAGCACTCACGTGTCTGAGTGTCTTGATCTTAAGTCTCCTAGAAATTTCTTAGCAGCCTTATTCATAATAGCCAGAAACTGGAAAGAACCCAGATGTCCCTCAACAGAGGAATGGATACAAAAAATTTGGTATATTTATACAATGGAGTACTACTCAGCTATTAAAAACAATAAATATATGAAATTCCTAGGCAAATGGATGGATCTGGAGGCCATCATCCTGAGTGAAATAACCCATTCACAAANAAAAAAAAAAATAAACAATGCTTTTTATTTATATGTCTTACTTCTTGCTGGTGAATGTATCTGCCCTATTGTTATTGCTGTTGATGTTGCTTTTGTATCTGCTGCTTTTGGAGCTGCTTCTGTTTCCCTTCACTAAGGTCAGCATCCAGCTATTCTGCCTTGAGTTTAACATAGAGATTCTCCAGAAATCTTCCAAGCCTTTTAGCATGATATTTGAACTACTGAGGTGCTTGTGCTCATGGACTGAGTAGTAGTTACCAGATTAACAGATGTTCAACTATGCTGACAGCTATTGCTGGGCTACTCAGTCTGTGCTGTGTAATCCAATCTATTACATCTCCTTTTAAAATACATAATATTCTGTTAGAGTTAATTCTTTAGAGAACCCTGATTGATAATTATTCTTAGACTATTGACCGATCAATATTATGACCCAAATCTTTTCCTGACCCTCATTTGATATTTGTACTTTTAAAAAATATTGTAATTAATATAAATTCCTGATGCATGAGTAAATGTGCACTTTACTTCTATTCTACTTAAATATATTTAGGTATTTTAAATTATATGATAAAACTTACATTTAAATTTTTAATAGATAACACTGTGTAGTTTATTTTCTTCAGAATTCTAAGGCACAGCTTTTGTAGGAATAAGAAATCAATATCTAAATGGAATAAGAGAAAGGAAAAACATAGACTTCTATAATCACTATGGGAAAAGTAGGTTTGAAGTGAATGATGGTATTAAAATAATTTGGTTGTTAATCATTAACTAGCATTCATTCTTTCTTCATTGATGTTTTATTACTTAGTGAAAACCAGATGTCAAAAGCACAGTTGTAAATGTATTTGTAAGCATTAAAATAATTAACTCTTTCATGTGAACAACAGCCAGGTGTATATTAGTGATAACTCTTATGATATTCATCACAAGGTATATGCACAACTAAATTCCAAACTATTCTCTCCTTTTAGTTTACTTCATGTTGATATTGAAATCAAAACGTTTAGGTTCATATGCATTTTATTGTTGCATCATTTTAAGCATAATTTTTATACTTTCTGTTCTCTGACAGTTTATCATCTGAGTTCATGCAGACTTTTGAACATGACAGGTCTCCTGTTACGTTCTTTGGTTTGAATTCAGACTTGTATAGATTTTTTTCTAAGCCTAAGGCAGTATTAGACTTTTTTCCACATCTTAGGCCATCCATAATCTTTTTGAGCTACACACCACACACACACACACACACACACACACACAGAGAGAGAGAGAGATAGAGAGAGAGAGAGAGAGAGAAATGTTCAATATATGAACTTAATAATTTACAGCCTTCTGAAAACAAACAAGTCCTCAGTACCCTTATTCAGAATGTCAACATTATCACCATAATGCTTTTTATATCATTATCTTAAGGAGATACACTATTTTTGTGTGCTTTTTCTCTTCTTCGGGAGAGTTATTAAGAGTTGAAAACAACTTATTGAATAGTTCAAGGCCCTCATCCACGAAGTCTAGAAGGCCACAGAAGTTTATATATATATATATATATATATATATATATATATATATGATTATAGTTGTTTTATTGATATCAGAATAATTGTTTGATATTCCTTCAATTTGATTTTTAAGAAGTATTTTTACCAAATTTGGAAATTTCAAATACAATGAAACTATATTATGGTGAAGATGTACAAATTTCCTTTTTATTATGTTACTATAACATTTTGTCTACAAAACTTTTATTTTTAAAATGTGGAAATTTATTTATAATGAATATGTTCACAAGCAGTCATATTAAAATAATAGGGGTTTTATTCCATTTTTCCTTGGTATTTTTATGCATATGGATGGTAATTATTTTGATGTATTTGGCAAATAGCTTAACTATTTTTATGAACTTTAAAATTTGATTTTATAAAAAAATGTTGCTGAGTTTCAGAAATTGATGTTTTAGTTCAAGTTTCTTCCTTGGTGATTGAATGGATTCACTTGATTTCGTGATAACCACTCATTACTCATGGCTAGACTACAGTTAGATGTGAGTAGGAAAGAGGGGAATGAAGTTCTTCCCCATTTAGAAAGAGTTAGATAATTTCTTAGTTGCAGTTTTGTAGGTTTCAGAATTAATTTACTTGACTCTATTTCCAATTGCTTTTCTACACCCTGGAGCTTACAATTATAGTACTAGTGGATTTTATGTCTTCAGTTCTGAAAATTGAGTAAAACTAGATCTATCAGGCAAACATTTCTGTGGCCGTTTTCCCTACTTGGTATGTTCTTTAATTAACTAGTTTTTATTTGAAATTCAATAAAGTGAATTTGTTTCCCTGTTTCTGAGTACTTTCCTCTATTTCACTGATTTATGGACATGGGTTTTCAATAATTCCATTATGATATTATATAGTGAAGTGGCAATGAAATTATTAAAATTATGTAAGAATCAATGCAGTTGATTTTTTATTTTCTATTTTCCCTATTAGCTTATTAATTTGCTTGACATCTTGATCCTAATTCCCCCATCTCCTCCTAATCCCAACTTCACATATCCAGTCTCCCTGTACCCTCTCCCAATACCCATTGATAAGGAGGAAGCTCTTTCTCAGTACCAACCCATGGTGTCATAAGAAGCCAGTGACTTAATGCAATCGATTTTAAATACTTTTTGCTTTTACTTTTCTTTTGGACTTCAGTATGACTTTTAAGGTTGGCTTGTGGATGATTAAGAAGATCTAGAAGGCATTCCAATAGGAACTGCATATCTAAATGTGGATAGGTTTAATAATTTAATTAATTTGAATTTAGAGATTTGTGAAAACATTATTTTTTCTACTTATGAGTTTACTTACTCTACAGAATTTTATAATATTATGCATAAATTTATGTATCTGGTCTGTGTGATTTAAACAGTAGAATTGTAGTGTTAAAACTATTAAAGTTAGATATTTTTGTTTAAAATTGTATTATTTTAGAAATTTCTCAATTACTTTAGAAACTTTGATAGCTATTCTTGGTTGTCCACTTGACTATATTGGGAATTAACTAAAACTCAAATATTGTGGGGACAACTCTGAAGGATTCTTGCTTAATTAGAAGTAGGGAGACACTCCTTTAATCTAAATCTTTAATCCAAATCTAATCAGTACCATCACTTCTGTTGGTACTATTCTATATAATGACATAAAAGATGAAACTTTTGCTGTAGCCTCCTTGCTCTCACACTGCTAGAAAAATCAAACCTTCACTGTCTACATATTCAGTGTCTACATATTAGGGATTATTGCATACACGGAATATGACAGAATATGGACTTTGGGGCTGTGGACTAGAAAAGCATTTGAACTTTATAAGTAGCACTTAATGGGTCAATCTAGTAGGAACATGAAAAATGGTGCTGCTGAGAACGATGTAGGATATAAAGGCATGGTTTAGGAGGTTTCAGGGAAGAAGAATATTAGTTAGTGGGCTAGAGACCATTTTGTGATATTTTGGTGAAGGATGAGGCTGCTTTCTGCCCTTTTCAAAAATAAAATAATAATCCTGAGCACTAGTGGTCTTGGGAAAGGGAATTTCAAGAAAATTAAGTATTGAGTGGTGCATTATTTGACTATTAGTGGCCCCTTCTGTCCAGATCCATAATGCAAAGGAGCAAGCTGAGCAAAGAAAAATACAAAATTATTAGTTGGAAGAGAAAAGGAACACCAGAAAGTATAATAAAGCTAAGCCAGGTGTTCAGGAAGATAAAATTTAAGGAATAGACTGAAGCTAAATGGGGAGAAAAGAGTCTACTATATATGTCGAAAATTCCAGCCTGTTGGAAACAATTAAAGAAACGCTTAAGCAGTGAAGGAAGCCATTATAAACAGTTAACTAATGAAAATGTATTTGAGCAAGGGGACTATGTTCTAGCCCAGCAAGCAAAAGAAGTTAGTGGCTTCATCCAAGTCATTCTCACTTATAGTTGAGAGTATAAGGAAGGGCTTTGAAGAATATGCTTTCACATGGAGGGAAATCTGCTGTGAAATGTTTCCGGGTTATCCTTTCATGGACATCCAAAGAGGCCACTGCATGATGTTGCAATGTGAAATATTGATTCCAATAGAGATCCCAGGATGTTCAAGATGCCAAAGCCTTGAAATAACTGCCAAGAAGAGCTCCAAATAAGTTTTAGAACCAGCCCAAGAGACAAAATTGTGTTACAATCAACAAAACTGAAAGGAGTTTGAGAGCTGAAATGTGCTTTAACATTGGAAATGCTGATTCTGGATTTGGAGTTTCCCTTGCTGCTTTTCATTCTTGTTGTGGTCCAGTATGTCTGCTCCATTCTTCCTTTGTTTGATCTTTATTGCAATGAAGAGACACCATGACCAAGGCAGCTTTTACAAATGACAATATTTAATTGGGGCTGACTTACAGATTCAGTTCAGTCTATGACCATCATAATAGAAGTATGGCAGCATCCAGGCCAACATAATGCTGGAGAAGGAAATCAGAGTTCTACATCTTGATCTGAAGGCTGCCAAGAGAAGACTGGCTCTGTCTTTCAAAAGTAGTGAGGACCAGGTTCTCAAAGACTACCCTGACACACTTTCTCCATGAACACACCTATTCCAACAAGGTCACACCTCCTAATAGTGTCACTTCCCATGGAACATGCATATTTAAACAACCATATTTCTTTTCCTATATTTAAAGATAGTTAAGCACAGTATGTGCATTGCAGGCATGGAGTATGTGATCTGCTGTTTTTAATTTGATCTTATAAGATGTTACAGTTATTCTGTGATGCCATGTTGATCAGCAGCCATGCTCATCATGGTACTGCAGAAAGATAAGAAGATTAAGAAGTCAACCTGGAGGTTACATTTGGACTTTATTCATCCAGTAGTAGATGGAATTTTTGATTCTGGGAAATTTGAACAGTTTCCATGGGAGAAGGTTGAAGTCAATGGAAAAGCTGGAAATCTTGGAAATGTTGTACACTTCGAACACCCTAACAATAAAACTACAGTTGTTTCTGAGAAATAGTTCTCTAAAAGGCATTTGAAGTATCTTACCAAAAAAAAAAAAACCATAAAAACAAAAAAACAAAACAAACAAACAAACAAAAAAAACCTTAAGAAGAATAATCTCTACGATGGACTTCTTGTGGTTGTATCTGACAAGGAGATTTATGAACTTGGTTATTTCCAGATAGTCAAGATGAAGATGTTTCAGAGTCTAAGGACTAATTGGCCTTTGCTTTTAATAAAATGCAAATATGCTAAAGAAACCTGAAATCAGACTTTATAAGCAAATAAAATTAATTTTACTCTATATAAAAAATATTAAAGTTACATTACCACAAGTCTCAGAGAAAACTCTATACTTTAAACTTTTTATTTTTTTCTGTGTTGTTTTATTTTTAAAAGAATATGTAAGTACATTTATTGATTCTCTACTGTGATCCTATCTTTATGTATGTAAAATGGGGATAAATAGTATCAGTCCATATAGGGTTCATATAAAGTTAATCTCATGTGTATAAAAAGACTAAAGTATGGATGTTTCAGTCCTTCTTAGAAGGCAGAACAAAATATTCACAGGAGGAAATATGGAGACAAAGTGAGGAGCAGAAACTGATTAAAAGGCCACCCAGAGACTTTCCCACATGGGGATCTATCCCATTTACAGACACCAAACCTAGGCACTGCTATAGAAGAAGGGCTTGCTGACAGGAGCCTGATATAGCTGTCTCCTAAGAGATTCTACCAGAGCCTGGCAAGTACAGAGGCAGATGCTCTCAGCCAACCCTTGGACTGAGCACAGGATCCCCTGTGGAGGAGATAGAGAAAGTACTGAAAGAGCTGAAGTGTTTGGCAACCCCATAGGAAGAACAACAATATCAACCAACCAGACATTCTAGAGCTCCAAGGGACTAAACCACCGACCAAAGAGTACACATGGAGAAACCCATGGCTCCAGCCAAATATATATCAGAGGATGGCCTTGTAAGGCATCAATAGGAAGAGAGGCCCTTGGTCATTTGAAGGCTGAATACCCTCAAATACAGGAATACCAGGTTGGGAGGCAGGTATGGGTAGGTGATTGGAGGGGCATCACCATAGAAGGAATGGGAAGGGAAATGGGATAGGGGGTTTCCTGAGGAAAAACCAGGAAAGGAGATAACATTTGAAATGTAAATAAAGAAAATATCCAATTTAAAAAAAAAAAATGTTTTCTAAAGAATCTTCTGTACCTGAGATAAACACATGAAACTCAAGAAAAAGGAAAACCAAAGTGTAGATACTTTGGTCATTCTTAAAAGGGGGAACAGAATTTCCATGGAAGGAGTTACAAAGTGTGAAGCAGAGACTGAAGGAATGACCATCTAGAGACTGTCCCACCTGGGGATCCATACCATAAACAACCACCAAAATGAGACACTATTGTGGATGCCAACAAGAGCTTGTTTACAGAATCCTCAGATAGCTGCCTCCTGAGAGGCTCTGCCAGTACCTGACAAATACAGAAGTGGATGCTCACAGGGTCCACAAAGAAGGAGTTAGAGAAAGAACCCAAGGAGGTGAAGAGGTTTGCAGCCCCATAGGAGGAACAACAATATGAACTAATCAGTATCTCCAGAGCTCCCTGGGACTAAACCACCAACCAAAGAAAACACATGGTGGGACTCATGGCTCTAGCTTCATATGTAGCAGAGGATGGCCTATTAGGTCATAAGTGGGAGGAGAGGACCTTGGTCTTGTGAATTTTATATGCCCCAGTATAAGGGACTGCCAGGACCAGGAAGAGGGATTAGGTGGGTTAGTGAGCAGGGAGAGGTGGGAAGGGATAGGGGACTTTCTGAGGGGAAACTAGAAAAGGGGATAACATTTGAAATGTAAATAAAGAAAATATCTAATAATAATTTACAAAAAGATGTATAACTGCTAGAGAGATTGCTCCATTGGGAAAGTGTTTGTCTCATAAGCTTGAGGATCTAAGTTTAGATCTTTAATAACCATGTAAAAAGCCAGGTCATGGCAGTATGCATTTGTAATGCCAGTGCTAGAGAGAAAGGGGGAGAATCTTTGAGACTCACTGAACACCTAAGCTGCCAAGCCAGTGAGTTCTGCATTCAGTGAGACAAATTAAATAATGCCCCAAAATATATTCTATGTTAATATAAGTGACAGCCCCCAGTGGAGGGATGGGGACATCATCCCACCTATTGCTCCTATCTAAAAGAAACGCAGGAACAAAAATGGAGAGGAGTCTGAACAAATCAAAGATGAGTGAAAAGTCCAACTTAGTATCGATTCCATTGGCTGAAACAAATCCCTAACACTATCACTAAGGTTACGTTGTGCTTGGAGACAGAAACCTAGCATGGCAGTCCTCTGAGAGGCTTTACCCAGCAGTTGACTGAGACAGATAAAAACATGCACAGCCAAGCATTGGATAGGGATTGGGGAACCCTACCGAAGAGTTAGGAGAAGGACTGAAGGAACTGAAGAGCATGTTAACACCATAGAAAGCTCAACAGTGTCAACTGACCGCTCCCTGAGACTGAGCCACCAGCCCAAGAGCATATGTGGTCTGCTTTGCCTGACCTCAGAAGGAAAGGATGGGTCTAACCCTTTAGGAACATGATCATGCCCCAGGGTGGGGGAATGTGTGTGTTTGTGTGTGTGTGTGTGTGTGTGTGTGTGTGTGTGTGTGTGTGTGTGTGTGTGTAAGGGGGGGGGATCAGGAATGAACTCTCCAAAAGGGAAAAGGGAGGGAAGAGAATTTGTCATGTTGATCAATTAATTAATAATTTTGAGAGAGAGAGAGAGAGAGAGAGAGAGAGAGAGAGAGAGAGAGAGGAGAGAGAGAGAGAGAACGAACTCCAAAAGAGTTTGGAATGGTGGAGAACTGTCAACCTTTCATTACCAAACTACAAATTATATCCCTGTTCCTTTCTCCACCTTTGCTTCTTCATGCTAATCCAGACCATTTTCCTGAACACTACATTCCCACCACATTAGGAGAATGCTGTCCTGTGGTCTTCAGGATGCTCAGATGCCTCCACAATCCCACTGTTCACTGTTTTCCTTATGTTACACCGTTTTTCAGACCTGGAATAAATTCTTATGACTCCTATGACCTCACAAACATTTATACCATATACAACAACAAAGAAAACAAACAAAAATAATAAAAATATTTTTCCTGTTAGTAGGTAGAGCAAGATTTTATAATAATGTAAGGCAAATGGAAATTTTCAACAAGGGTTATTAGTCCATTCAAAATCATGATGGTCTATTTCAGACAGTGCCATCTTTTAGTTTCATGTTTTCTAATAGAAATCTCAGTGAATCCTTAATTACTTGATGATCTTCATTATTAAATCAAGCACTCCTGAAACAGCTGAAATTAAGTTAGAACTGATAATGTAACATCTCATCTAAGACACTGTATTAAAATTTCCCCCTCTGGAGTTATATTTCACATGATCGTTTTGGCCTTTGATCGATGACAGTTTGATTTTATCCTCAGCCCTATCATTTAAGAATCAATCTCAACACTTATTAGCATCCTGAACTTGAGCTGTTACTCAATGTTACAGTGAAAACAACTAATAAATGTAAACTCGATATGCTTATTCAATGTTTATTTTTATTTTTTTTCAAGACAGGGTTTCTCTGTATAGCCCTGGCTTTCCTGGAACTCACTTTGTAGACCAGGCTGGCCTCGAACTCAGACATCCACCTGCCTCTGCCTCCTGAGTGCTGGGATTAAAGGCGTGCGCCACCATGCCCTGCTCCAGTGTTTAATTTTTACAAGCCAAAATATCTTCCACAGAGTATTTTGTAGGAAAAACATTCACAGAAATACAGAAATTTTAAAGTGAAGGAAAATAATTTTAAATTAGCAATATTTCTGGGAAAATAGTTGAAGAGTTACAAGCATTCACTATTCACTGTTCTTCCAGAGGATCAGAGGTTGATTCCCAGCTCCCACATCAGGTGACTCAGAAGCACTATACCTCCAATTCCATGGACTCTGATGATTTTGACCTACATGACCACATGTATTCAGGCCCACATAGTCACACATAAATACATACAAACAAACAGACTCACATACATACACAGAGATTCACATATAAACACTCAAAAATAAACAGGATAAAATTAGTATAAATAATATGTAAAATATATTATTGTAATAGAATAAACAGGTATGCAACTCATTAATTTAAGTTAATTCTATAAAATATAAACTGTACAGAATTTATAGACAGTGCTAATTAATACAAAAAAACTATTTTTTAAATTCTTGAATCCATGAAAATTCTACATCAATATTCGTTTTTTTTCCAAAATAGATTTAATTTGTTAATTTTGATGGACTACAGATTAAATTATTGTTTTTCTTTATCTACACTTATTCTTTTTAATGTTTCTTCTTCTCTCTTATATTACATTTCAACACAGTTTCTTTTCTTTCCATTCTTCCCAGTCACTTTCCCCCACTTCCCCTTTTACCCAAATCACTCCTCCTCTGTTTCCCTGGGGAACAAAAGGTAGGCCTCACAAGTTACTCCCAATCATGGCCTAAGAAGACAGAGTAAGACTAGAGACAAATCTCCCTATCACAGCTGTACAGGGTAATGGCAACCCTATAAGAAAAAAAGGCCCAGGAGCAAGGAGAAAAGTCAGAAACTTTCTCAGGGTTTTATTACTGTGGACAGACACAATGACCAATTCAAGTCTTATAAAGGACAACATGTAATTGGGGCTGGCTTACAGGTTCAGAGTTTCAGTCCGTTATCATCAAGGTGGGGGCATGGCATCATCCAGGCAGGCATGGTGCAGACAGAGCTGAGAATTATACATCTTCATCTGAAGGCTGCTGGAAGAATACAGACTTCCAGGCAGCTAGAAGTAGACTCTTAATGTCCATATCCACAGGGACACACCTACTCCAACAAGGCAACAACTCCAAATAGTGCCACTCCCTTGGCCAAGTATATACAAATCATCACAGTTACCCACCCCATTCCATTGTTGTGTGTGCAACAAGAACACCAAGCTACACAAACAACTTATATGTAGAAGATGTAGCTTAGAACATACAGGGTCTGTGTTTGACCCTTCAGTCTCTGTGTACACCTAGGAGCCCAGATTAGTTAATTCTCTGGACCATGTTCTCCTAGTGTCCTTGAACCAACAGGCTTCTATAATCCTTCCCCGTTATCATATGTGGGGGTCCACTAGATGTATTTGGATGTGGGTATCTGTATATGCTTTCATTGCCAGATAAAACCTCTTATGACAGTTGGGGTAGACACTGGTCTATGTGTATAGCAGAATATCATTCGAAATCATTTCACTGGATATTTTTCCAGTAATGTTTGGTTCTATCCTGGGTTAAATCTACAAGTATTTTCTATTACCAGCTTGTGAAATATTGAACATATTTCCTGAGATATATTTCATTCTGGACGACTACAAGTATACAGTCCAACTAATCACATCAGAATAAACATGTAATGATAGACTCACCACCTTTAGTGAGAGTTACATTATTGAGACATAAACAGTAGTTATTTTAAACAATACTCTATTTCTTACAATGTAAGAAATTTAAAGAACCTGGATAATGCTAGGACCTAAATTCATCTGTTGAGAAAGACTGCAAAAGTATTTTTGAGCTTTGAAATTTTCAATATTCACTTTCTGTATGAATATTTATTTATCTAATAGTTAAGCTAGCTGAAAACAAAAGTAAAGTATTTTTAAAGTTTCTGCTTCTGGCTTATGAGTTCAGCTAATACCAGAACAAAGAATACTCCAACTTCTAGTTCTGAGTGATTCAAGATTTCATGGCACATTTTCTAAATCTAATGAGAATAAATTAAATTTTCCACAAGATTTGTCACAGAAAATACAGACAAAACTACAATAATTATTTCTTCATACATATTGGTACATTATTTCAAGTTTGCAAGTGTCATTAGAAGAGATAGTTATTCATGACTTTTCTAAATTTATAATTTTTAACATATGAGTTAGTTAGAAAAGAGATATTAAACACAGGAAAAATGTTTCAGTTCACATTTATAGAAGTAACATGGCTATAGCAGTTCCATGCTAGATAGAATAATTAAGCTTCTATATTGACAAGGAGGCACTTGATTCCTGAGTTGCAAAAATATCTTTCAAGTAGATATCTTTATTTCGTCAGCTTCTGAATGTCTTCTTGCGGTAAAAGATAAGTTCAGATCATTTGCCAGAATTCTGTTTCAAAAATAAATACAAATTTCACTTTGGCTGTGCCACTTCCTCTGAAATTTCTTATAGCAGAACTATTTCTCCAAATCTGTTATTTATATGTTGGTGTTGGATTGCAAGATGTGAACAGGGTTTTCATACTATGGTCAGTCCTTTTTAGTGTGCATACCTGTCCATGATGGTTTTCTATTTAGAACAGATAAGCAAATCTAGGCCCTTTTGCAGAGTTATAACCTTTACTATTCATGAGCAAGTAAATAACTTCAGTTTTGTGGTTTTACCTTGTTCTTTTAGTATTGCCAGATCACAAAAAACAATGCTAACTAGCTATCCTTCAGTATTTCCAGAGGTCTGCACTTGGAAACTTCATGGATACTCTCCTCAGTGGAGCCTCAATCCATGACATAAAATAGTATATCATTTACATATGGCTTCTACATATTATATTGAGTATATCTGTCAACTCCAAGTCAACTGTGATGTAGCATACAATTTAGACAGATTTTACTGAATACTGTTTAGGCACTTTTAATGTTTCAAACCCGTTAGTTATATTCACTTCGCAGAACTTACATAGGCAGACAGCTTAGAGACATCCAAAGCTTCCAGAACTGGTGCAAATAAACATTTTCTTTACAAACATCCAAGTGTGGATATTCATATTTTTAGGCAACAGAGAACAGACTAAACATGAATCAAAAGAGCATTTCATTAATGACAACTTCCTTCTCCCATTATTAGTCAAAGGTAATGAAATTTTGGTAAGGAAATAATATCCAAAATCAAAGTTATTCATAAAATTACTGTCTGGATTAAACAGGAATATACTTTGTAAAGGGCTCAGAAAGCAGTATCAATATACATGCATTAGTTTGTAGAGCTGATTCCAAAATAAAGTGTGTCACATATATCTCTAGAACCTTAATAAAAACTTATCAAAATCTTGTTATTCAAGTCAAACTTTCTGTTTCCATTCTAAGAAATTGTGAATAATCAGTAATTTATATTTAAAAATTTTAAAAAAAGTAACTGAAAAGATGATTTTACTTTCCTATGTACAGTTAGAATCTTCTCTGTCTTTCTGCATCTAAGAGAGCTGAGGCAGACTATGAAAAGTTTAAGCAATACAGACCTCTATGGATATCAAGACTAAATTTGAATCAGAAAACATGGCTTAAATGAGTGAACAAATAGATAAATCAATTTATGTTTGTGCATATTCTCTTAAAATAACTTAATTTGCAAATATATTTAATGAATTAAAGTACAGATTTAGAATGGATGGTACTTGGAACTCTTATTTTGAATGTAGTTGGTGCAGTCTCTGTTATAAAAACTATTGTAGGTAGCAATGTTCACAGTAACATTACCAGGTATCAAATATTCATTATACTATGCAGAAATAATGTAATAATTTAGTGTATTTACTTTGAACAAGAAAAGTTGATACAAATAAATACAGAAACATACTGAAACCTGTGATAAAGCAGTTGAAGCACAAAGACTCAATGACTAAGAAGCCTTAAGCAAAAACATGAGCAAATTCTTTAACTATCTTGGTAAAAGTAATAAAAATAAAAATACAAGTAAAAAAACATGGTAAAGCAATAGAAAAAACATATTACAATAAATATAGGACCTTAAAATTTTAAATTAGCTTAGTATAATGTATATATAAAATATATTGGCTACTAAATATGATGGTGTCTTGGAAAATCTCATATTTTATGGATATTTGATGGGTCTTTTTTTGTTGTTGTTGGTTTGTTTGTTTGTTTGTTGTTGTTGTTTTTCAAGACAGGGTTTCTCTGTCCTGGAACTCACTTTGTAGAACAGGGTGGCCTCGAACTCAGAAATCTGCCTGGCTCTGCCTCCCGAGTGCTTGGATTAAAGGCGTGCGCCACCATGCCCGGCTTAGGAGCTATATCTTTTCTTTTCTTTCTTTCTTTCTTTTTTTTTTTTTTTTTTTTTTTTTTTTTGGTTTGTTTGTTTTTAGTTTTTTCGAGACAGGGTTTCTCTGAGGAGCTATATCTTTACTGAAGGAAGTATGGTGATGGGTGATGGGTGCTGGCCTTAAGATTTGAGTGTCTTATGTTTTTTTCAAGTTAGTTCTTTCTATTTCTTGTTTGTTGTCCGAGATGTGAACTCTCTTTGGCTGATCCAGATACTTGTCACATGCTACCTCTGTTTTGCATCATAGTTTTAATCATCTGGATCTGTAAGCCCCAATTAGATTCTGTTTTCTGTAACTTGCCTTGGTCATGGTGTTTTGTCATAGCAATTGTAAAGTAACTAAAGGTATGTACTACCAGGGAGAATGGTATAACCAGCATTTCCTGAATAGACCATGTGATAGAACTAGCAATACAGGAAGTCAGGTGGCCAGATCACCATTATATTTTGCACTGATTGCCACAGCCAGCCAGTTAATATACTCTGGTTCGCTTGGGAATAGAAATGGAAAATTTAGTAGTGTAATTCCATATGAACAAGTATACATTTCATATGATTACCTCTATATCAAACCTCATATTGAAGTGAATGAATAAATGAATTGCCACAGTTATATCTTGGAAGTGGTGTCTTCAATAGATAATTAAGTAACAATACTGTAGTTATAAGAGTGCAATCTTGCTCTTGGGGATTGGTCTACTCATTATATATGCAGCTACCCTCCTTTCTTTCCCATGGTCTTGCTTCATTGTTGGCTTTCTGGCACAAACTAGAAGGCCTCACAGGAACGAAGCTGTTGCACATCCCAGGTTTCAGAACTATGATGGGTCAAGTATACATCTTCTTTTAATCAGTCTCCATTTATTTTGACACAAAACTGATTCATCTGAAAAATTTCATCCATAATATTTAAGAAATACCTTCAACTTAAACAATAAATTTAGGCCAAATAAGGAAATAAAAAAACTATTCATTTCGAATCTCTGCTTGTTCTTGATATTTTAATATTTCTTGAGCTTATCCATTTATTTTCTGAAGGAATGCTGAATGATTATAACAGTTGGATGAAGAGAATATAAATTGTTGTCTGGTTGACTAGAAAGTCATTTGTTATTTATATCCATTCCCCCCAGATGTCCTCCATGTACTTCATTTCTTGAAATATTGAAAAACAGATAATGAAGGCAGCGGAAGTGACACATGGCTGTAATATTAACACTTAAGATGGAAGTAGAATGGTATCTTGGGTATTCCAAGCTTTTGGGCTAATACTGACTTATCAGTGAGTACATATCTGGGTTGCCTCACTCAGAATATTTTCTTTCTTTCTTTCCTTCCTTCTTTCTTTCTTTCTTTCTTTCTTTCTTTCTTTCTTTCTTTCTTTCTTTCTCTCTTTCTCTCTTTCTCTCTTTCTCTCTCCCTTCCTTTCTTTCTTTCTTTCTTTCTTTCTTTCTTTCTTTCTTTCTTTCTTTCTTTCTTTCTTTTATTGAATGTTTTATTTGTTTACTTTTCAAATGTCCCCTTTCCCAGTTTCCCCTCCCTAACCCCTCTATTTCAGCCTCCCTCCCCCTGCTTCTATGAAGGTGCTCACACATCCACCTACCCACTCCTGCCTCCCCACCCTGGCATTCCTCTACACTGGGGCATCAAACCTTCCCAGGACCAAGGGCCTCTCCTTCCATTGGTGTCTAACAAGGACATCCTCAGCTATATATGCAGCTGGAGCCATAGGTCTCTCCATGTATACTCTTTTGTTGGTGGTTTAGTCCCTGGGATCTCTGGTTGATTGATATTGTTGTTCTTCCTATGAGGTTGCAAACCTCTTCAGCTCCTTCAGTCCTTTTTCTAACTCCTCCATTGGGGACCCTGTGATCAGTTCAATGGTTGTCTGCAAGCATATACCTTTGTATATGTCAGGTTCTGGTAGAGCCTCTTAGGAGACAGTTATATCAGGCTCCCGTCAGCATGCAATTCTTGACATCCATAATAGTGTCTGTATTTGATGACTGTATATGGGATCGATCTCCTTGAAGTATCCACATTTCGGTCTTCTTTATTCTTGAGTTTCATGTGGTTGGTAAATTGTATCTTGGGTATTCTGAGCTTTTGAGCTAATATCCATTTATCCATTTATCAGTGAGTGTATACCATGTGGGTTATTTTGTGGCTGGGTTTTCTAATTCTATCCATTTGCCCAGGAATTTCATGAATTCCCAGTTTTAGCTAAATAGACCCATTTTAAGATATTAAGACATAAAGCAAAATGGTTTTCAATTATTGATAACTTCTTCTGCCTCCTATTAGTCATGAACAATGCCATTTAAATTTGATAATTAATCTGTAAGTGAAGTTATTATTTGTAAAATATTGTCTGAATTAAGCAGATGCAATTTATATTGCAAAGTACTTGATTTGATAGTTATTTTAATAATTTGTATATTAATAATATTCAGTTCACCAAAACTTTATAACCAACTGAAACCATTAGAAATGTTTCCATATTCATATAGAACCCAAGTAATTGAAATTTATAGAAATTGTGAGAAATAGATGCAACTATCCCAACTCATAAAACTATTCCCATCTCCACATTCTGACAATAAAATTCATATGAATTTTCAATTTTCAACTTTCCTCTTAAATCATGTATGATTGATGATTCTCCTGCACTGACTCCATTAGTTGAGTTAAGGTCTAAAGTAGGAGAGGATATATGTGGCTTTTTCTTACTTGTTTAACATTTTGTTTTTCTTATGATATTTTACATAGGTTTACATTGAACCCCAGAACTCTCTTGAGTGAAAGTCATCTTTACTTGGAGTATTTTCACCATTTTACATATCTTTGTCTAACAACAGACTACATTTTGTTTCTTAATGTAATCCATCATCCTAGAAAGGTCTCTCAACTATTCACCTTTCCTTTTGCTTTACCAAATTTTAAGTCTTTTGAAAAGTTTACCATTATCCAGAGAGTGAAGAAATAGCACTGGCCACCTTTTAAAGAGTTATCAGCTAAAATTGCAGTGTTCCTGCTCATCAATTTGCTTTTCCACACTGATCTCTGACTTGAAATTTTCAGGCTGTCTTGAAGGTCAAGTAACAAAATAGCACGATTCATTATAGGGAACATCACTCCTGCCCTTTAGTTTGCAGGACCCTGCTGTTCCATAGGTATGGCGGCAAGAAGAGGGGAAGGCAAGATCTATCTGTTCCTGACCTTTGTAAGCTTCATTGCAGTAGAAACAAAGATTAATGTAGAAATAAAAAAGTCCCTCCTTTTAAAAAACATCTTGTTAAAATTTCACGACGCAAAAAGGTGTTCATATGATCTGTCTATTTTAAGGAATCTAAATAGAAAGAAAGAAAGAAAGAAAGAAAGAAAGAAAGAAAGAAAGAAAGAAAGAAAGAAAGAAAGAAAGAAAGAACACTTCTCAAGGGAAGATTGTTTTAATATTTAAAATGCCCTTTTACATCCTCTTCTCAAGCTATCACATACCTTCAGTCAAATAATGGTTCTAACCTCTGTCCCTTTTTGTAGAAGGACTAATTGTATTTTCAAATGTCTGAGTGTCAATTATTTGATAAATTACATTTACCATTACTGTCTTCTGCTTTGCTCAGTGAGGTGATAACTTTTATACTTCATAGAGCAATAGCATTTGACCTAGAGGAACCTGACTTAAACTGAGCATAGACATGATTGTAAAGGTAGCAAGAGATAACATTTCATTTTATGGCAATCATTATGAATTTGTACTTTCTTTCATCAAAATTGCCTGGTGAGTTAATTCATGCCTGGAATTTGGGTTAGTACAATGTCTTAAATCCAAAAAATGGAAGCATTTATCGTTCAAATATAGAAGTAATCTGCTTAGAATGGTTGCGACTTTGCAATTAAATTATAATAGCTAAAAACTCATGTTACAAGATAATTTTGATAATTTAATATTATCAAATTGTACTCACAATAATTCTATTAATATGCAAACAATGTTAATTTGCATATACAATTTGCTGTAATATGTATCGTAAAAGAATGGATAAATCAACTTAATCTTCAACCTTCATTTCTTTGCATATACTTTCTATCTGCTCATATTCTCTAAAAGTTTTGCCTTTTTTATTTGATACAGAGTATGATTCTTTAAATTTAGAAATACTGTTCTGTTAACTCTCTCCAAAACATTTCTTCACCTAGTACCTTCAGCATGCTCTACATTCCCTAATTGTTAATTCTCATTAGTCTACTAATAAATTACAAGTTTCTCACAGTATCTTATTCATTATTGATGCAAATTTTGTACTGCATTTTCCATGACTGAAAAAAAAAATAACTTATCAACATCACAGGTCCTAATATTTGTCTCTTTCACATTGTTTGGTTCTTCTAGATTATTCTAATGCACACAAATTGATACAAGTTCCATCTTCAAAACTGTACAATTTGAAATAGATTTTAATTCTTTAATATAATTTTATTTTCATCTGTTAAGCATTTGACCAGTTGGAAAATGCCCCATGTTTAATCTCCTCTCTCTAGATACATTATGAGATATTCAATGTGGCATAACTATAAAGGAACTCTGTAATTAACTCTCATTTTTTGAAAATATAACACATAAGCACATGGTAGTTTGATATTCACTGACTAATAAGCATTTATGTATTTGGATTATAGCTTGATTATCTAACCAAGAATAGAAACTGAGGTATAAAAATAAATAATTCTGTATTTATTAATAAAATGACTGTCAGAAACTTTTGGCTGTTTTCATGACATTAATAAAAGCATATTTGGGTATTTGTGTTGAAGAAGGTCCCCTAAAATAATATATATTTAAAATCCTAATCTATCATATTTTGTCATTGCACAGATATCTTCTTTGATAGAAAAATGCCCAGAACTAATGTTGATGATTAAATGAATTAAAACAAGAGATTGTTTGGAAACATACATTCAAAGTTGAATCTTGAAAAATATAAAGCCAAAACATGAATTATATGACTACTCATGTGCATGTGCATACCAGAATAAATAAAATAAATGGCTGTTTGCTTATTATAATATAATTAACCACCTTTTTGTGAAATGTAAGAGATAGTAGGACTAGATTCTTTGTTTCTGAAAGCTGTATGACTGATAGATAAAAGCAGAAAAATAGAAGCTGGAAATATTAGAACAACAACAATTAAAAAAAAACATAGGGATCAAATAATAAAGTGTCTGTTTTATATTGATGAGTCAATATCACAAAGTCATCTGATAGCCAGTTGAAGGTTGGTCTATTGGTGTGTATTATAATAATAAGTGTAGGTCCATAAGATAGTCCACACATACACCCAAGTGTTCCTATGTGAACTTGCTCCCCAGTTATCCCTGGTTGATGAATAAAGATGCCTATAGTCAATAGCTGGGCAAAAGAGAAACAGGAGGGTTTTGGGGTTTCTGGATATCAGGATAAAAGGAGACTAGGAGAGAAAGAAATTGCTTCTCAGTGACAGATTAAAAGTGGCTAGGCTATCATAGTCAGTGGTCTATAAACCAATATCTTTTACTTACTACAAATGACAGGACAATGAAATAGCTTTTAAGGCAGTTTCACACAACCTCATCCTAGGGTGTGCAGAGCTCATTACATTTAGTGACCATTACAATCAAAAATGGAGGAAAATTAGATTAGTTTTAAGTTAAGAGAAATCAATTCTGACAGAATTATATAGTCAATTGGGGCTATGTATTTCCTAATTCAAGAGTATCATAACACATAAAATATAATGCTAGAAAATTTTAAATGTGTATGAAGTCATGGTTCACAAAGTCAGTGAAAGTTGTGTTTGAAGTTAATCTGAAATGGTAAAAACAAAATTTATCAATAATATGACCAGCACTTTAGAGTTAATGGAGGTATCTCAATAAGTTCACTTTGAATTAAATCAATATTTCTGGGTACCTATCTGTCATTTATTTTTTATATAAGTAGATATCTAAAAATTGAATAGATATTTATGTGCTGATATAGACACATTTATTATATTTTAATGTTAATATAAGTCATGTTAAAATGTAATATATATATATATATATATATATATATATATATATATATATATATGTGTGTGTGTGTGTGTGTGTATGTATGTGTATATATATATATATATATATATATATATATATATATGAATTTTAGCTTGCTTTTTCATTAATGTTGCTTAAAATTCCTTCTGTATCTGGCTTGGAATATCGCATTCCAATAACTTTTCATTTTGTTTGGTCATTTTTGTCTGCTATTTACAAATATTCAGAATATGTTATTACATTTGTAATTTTATGCTCTATTAAAGTTGGTAAATTGTGGTACTTTGGGCCTCGTGGCTTCTTAATGAATGGTATTACTCAGAATGCCACATTTACATACGTACAATAAATTCCTTCCAAACTGTAAGTTATAGCTGCTCCCAGGATTTTTGTAACAAAATGTGTTCGGGTTTCCATTTATGTTGTCTTATTTGACTTGTAAAATTGGCACATCACACACATCTGTGTTCTGTGTGTTGGCAATATGGAAGTTGATTCTAGGAAACTAATTTAATTGCATTATTCTTGCACACTAGCAACATAAATTGGAATTCTATTTCATATAATCAATTTCACGTCATAAATATACCAACCTGATGCTAGCACAGAATAAAACAACAGTGAAATTATTTTATTTCTCAAAAAATTCAAAGTAAAATATAGTGTGCATTAAAATGTGTCCCTTTTTAATTTACTATTTGATGTTTTCTTTTAAAAGTGTGAATATGGTCAATTGTCAACCAAAAGTAACTACATTTTCCTGATGAGTTTCTCATAATTTTTGCAATTGTCTTCATTGTGTGAATACAAAATCAGAGTCATCAGTCTTGAAATTGCCCTGTCAATATAATTTATCTCAATAATTAGTAGTCTATTAATGATCTGTGGTAGTTATATAGAGCTCAGGTTTTCAGCTATTTTAAAAACCTTTGTTTTAATCAGCAATAGGCAGTAGTCTTTACTTTAAAGGTCTGCTTACAAATAAAATAACATGTAAAGGTCATATTTTCTGAACACACATGGTATGTTTATTCACCAGTATTTTTCTGTTTATTGTAGTTTCCAACAAGCATGCTAGTATTATTTCACTGAATCATAGATAAATCAGTAAACCATTAAAAACAACAAACATTTATATAGCATATCTAACCATAGTCAATATATATGGATAACTTCTTTACTAACTTGAGTATCTCAAAAAGCAATAAAATAGAGTTAGAAAATGAATTTTAAAAGATCTTTGGATTAATTAAATATCAAAAACATGTAAGCATCACTAAATGATCTTAATGGGTTATTATTAAGACTTGGGAGAAAGAACTGTTGTGAAGTTAGGAGAAGAGTGGAAGAAGTAAAATAAATATTAATTATGAACATTTGTATTATATACATGCATTAAATTTCGTAAGAATAAAATAAATTGAATTCATGCTCTATGACTATATTTTTCATTTTATATTATTACAAATTATTTCTATTATTGTAAACTCAAGAATGTACTTGATCAGATAAGAAATGAAATTGTTTCATACAATATGTTTTTGTCTTAGTTAGGGATTCTATTTCTGCACAAACATCATGATTAAGAAGCAAGTTGGTGAAGAAAGGATTTATGAAGCATACACTTCCACACTGCTGTTCATCAAAGGAAGTCAGGACTGGAGCTCAAGTAAGTCAGGAAACAGGAGCTGATGCAGAGGCCATGGAGGGATGTTACTTACTGGCTTGCTTCCTCTGGCTTGCACAGATTGCTTTTGCTTTTGCTTTTGCTTTTGCTTTTGCTTTTGCTTTTCTTTTCTTTTCTTTTCTTTTCTTTTCTTTTCTTTTCTTTTCTTTTCTTTTCTTTTCTTCCTTTCCTTTCCTTTTTTCTTTATTTTTTAAATTTACTTAATTTTTCTATTTTGTATAGAATCTTTATTTTAATTTTTTTTTATTTTAATAAATTTACTTTTATACTCCATATTCTATCCCCCCATCCACCCCCTGACTGTTTCACATCCCATACCTACTCCCCACCCCTCTGTCTCCATGTATATGTACCCACCTCCCATCCCACCTGACCTCTAAACTCCCTGGTACCTCTAGTCTCTTGAGGGTTAGGTGCAACATCTCTGAATGAACACAGATCCAGCAGTCCTCTACTATATGTATGTTGGGAGCCTCATATCTGGTGTATGCTTCCTGTTTTGTGGTTTGACAGATCTCGGGGGTCCAGATTAATTGAGACTGTTGGTCTTGCCCTTCTCCTCAGCTTCTTTCAGCCTTCTATAATTCAACAACAGGGGTCAGCTGCTTCTATCCATTGGTTGGGTGTAAATATCTGTATCTGACTATTTCAGCTGTCATTGTGTCTTTCAGTGGGCAGTCCTATCAGCTTGCTTTTTTATAGAATCCAAGACTAGCAGCCCAAGGATGGCACCACCCACAATGGGCTTTCCCACATTTGATGAATAATTGAGAAAATGTCTTACAGCTGGATCTCATGAAGGCATTTTTTTTCTATATGATATCTCCAGCTTGTGTCAAGTTGACAGACAAAACCAACCAGTACAATATGTTAATCAATATACCAGAAGATATAATAAGAATAACATGTATTAAAAATTTAACAAACTATTTTTAAATCAAAAATGACAAAGGGAAATATTGAGACACTATTAATATAGTAATTGCAGGAAGAAGATACCATTCACTACTGAATAATTAAAAAGTGTGTTACATATTATTAGTGGCATATAATGTGAAGGGCAGTCCCTCCTGATCTGGTATTCAGAATTTTACATAGAGGGGCCTATGGTCAGCATATATTGTGAGAGGCATGGTGGAGCTAGATTTGGTGGGGTAGACAAACTGCAAGCCAGAATAGATTGCATCTGCTGTAATTAACAGTTCCTGGCAGAATGGATAACCATCACTGTGTTGGGAGGACACTGAGTGAAACTGGAAACAAATGCAAAGAATCTATCATTTCTCTAATGTTCTATTGTTCTTCAGAGCCCCCAGCTGGTCTTCCTAAGAATAAGCCAAATAGATTAAATTAATTAATTAGTTGAAAATAAATAAATACATATAAAAGAAGGAAGATAAGTAAAAGTTTAGGAAGTTAGTTATGAAGTTAAAACATTGATTTATGAGAAAGAAAAAATAAGAAAGAATTAAGCAATTTATATAAGTCTATGTGTTCAAAATAAAACAAGAGTAAAGTGAAGAGTGAAATGTACCTATGCTAGGTTTGTAGCTTAAGGTGCATGGAAAGTGAGTTGTTAATAGACTTTTGTCTTTAAATGGCCAAGTCCATAATTTACAACAAAACTTGCACAAAAATTATGTAGTAGACAATATGAGAATTGCAAGAAATCAATGTGAGATTCAAACAACTATAGAACCTCCAAGCACTTTGTGATTTGAAATGTAAATCTTATTACCATATTCTTTCCTGGTAGCAATAATGCAAAAATGTTTATAAACCTCCAACCAAGGGAAAGATATAAATATGACCTTGAAAAATGTCCTCAGCTGACTCACGAACAGACAAAAGGTTTCTATGTATGGTCCATTTTCCCTCGATAACCTAAACAATGAAGGCAGAAAAATTCTACTAGATGACTGGTAAGGTATATTACCACATAGGGGGCAGTTAGAAAAGTTACAGACACTGTTTGCAGCCACACTTATGTATAAAATGTGAAGCTATGTATGTTCCTAAAATATTGGCTCAAGCAAAAATAGTATCAATGTGAAATTCTGGGAAAAAGCTGAGAAAATAAATATCACTGATGATTTATACGAAGGAATGTAAAATGGTCCAAGTTAAAGAGAAAACAGTTGGGCAGTTTAAAAAAAAAACAATCATACTGCCCAGCAAACAGGAGTGAGCATGCTCCCATGAAGTCACCTTATCCTGACCCATACTAAAGGCTCTGCTGCAGTCAGAGCAGTTGTGCAACTGAGACCACAGCCTGAGGCATCCCAGGAGATCTGCTGCACACAGGGCAACTGAGCAACTGATCAGGAGCTTCTCTATTCCCCTGGAGACACCACAGCTTGAAAGCATGCCAGGAGCTACTCTGTATACAGGGCACTTTGGCATGCAGGACAAAAGACCCAACAGACTGAAAGCCTTCCTGGGAGTTCTATTGTACACAGGGAAACAGAAAACACAGTATGTAATGACCATGGAAAACATCTTCTTACAGGACAACAGCTTGACTGCTCCTTGTAGACCCAACAGTTAAAAGGCTTCCCAGGAGATCTACTGCAGCCAAGACAACAGATCAGCAGGTTTTCTATCCCTCTGAAGAGCCCCCAGTTGGGAGTCCCCAGAGGTGGTTAGAGCCAGGACCTCAGGCTTACTGGGAGACCTGAAGCAACCCAGGGACAAAAGAGGCAGACATCAGACAGAGTCACCAAGACCAGCAAATACAAGAGACAACCAGATGTTGAGAGGCAAGTGCAAGGCCATAAGTAACAGAAGCCAATAAACATGGACATATTTAGAACACAGTCCTCTCACTGCAGCAAGCACTGAATATACAAACACACCTGAAAATCAGGAAGCTGACCTAAATTCCTATCTCATGAAGATAAAGAGTCCTTAAAGGAGGGTATCAATAACTCACTGGAAGAAATACAAGAAAACACCAGAAAATAGGTAGAAGCACTTAAAGAGGAAAAAAATAAATCCCTTAAAGTAATACAGGAAAACACAACCAAAATGGAGAAGGAATTGAATGAAGCAGTCCAAGACCTAAAAGTAGAAGTAGGAATAATAAAGAAAATATAAATGGAGGCAAACATGGAAATTGAAAACCTAGGAAAGAGGTCAGGAATTACAGATATAAGAATCACCAACAGAAAACAAGAAACAGAAGAAAAAAATCTCAAATGTACAAGATACTGTAGAAGAGATTGACACAACTGTCAACGAAGAGAAGACTCAAAACATTAAAAAAAAAAAAAAAAAAAAAAAAAAAAAAAAAAAAAAAAAAAAAAAAAAAAAAAAAAAAAAAAAAAAAAAAAAAAAAAAAAAAAAAAAAAAAAAAAAAAAAAAAAAAAAAAAAAAAAAAAAAAAAAAAAAAAAAAAAAAAAAAAAAAAAAAAAAAAAAAAAAAAAAAAAAAAAAAAAAAAAAAAAAAA